>JABAJS010000125.1:0-33353 GCA_018221635.1 Tephrocybe sp. 10521TJB
AATGCGCCGTAAGCGACGACTTTGGTTTTAATGCGCCGTAAGCGACGACTTTGGTTTCAATGCGCCGTAAGCGACGACTTTGGTTTTAATGCGCCGTAAGCGACGACTTGGTTTCAATGCGCCTTAAGCGATGACTTTGGTTTTAATGCGCCGTAAGCGACGACTTTGGTTTCAATGCGCCATAAGCAACGACAAATGAAAGTTGAGGGGCTACAGGTCCTAGTGCCATCGATGCCGATACGTGGTGACCAGAAGTAGAAGCATGTTGCGAAGTAAATCTTCGTATCGGGCTGACTGTAGGTGCGAGTCCATTCTGCTTTTTTGAGGATCGTTGTTCATGTCGTTGTCGATGTTTTCGTCGATGTCATGCCACGCGTCGTCGTACGCGTCGTTTCTGGGTATGGAGTATGTGGCCTGCTCCTGCGTGTTCGCGTTCGTCGGGGTCCTAGTCTGTGTTGGGGATAAAAGGCAGCATAATCCGGGTCGTCTTGTGGATTTGTTATGATTTGGCTGTAGGTATGTCTTGAGGGATTCACAAGGTAGCGAAATTGCGATGATCGGTGTTGTGAAAGGCCTGTCTGGCGCAACATGTGGCACAGTGATCAATACAAAAAGGTGCCCGTGGTTGTGTGTCACGAGAGGCTAAGTGATATATCATGAAAGAACAAGTAAAAAAGGGAAAGTAAGGAGAGTCCAGCATGTCGGGGAAACCAACATCGTTTACAGATGTGGAGAAGGTAGAGAACGGGAAAATCACGTGGCCCTTCTTGACGCAAGAATTCGCACCCGGCTCGTAAACTCGCCTGGTGCGACACATAGGATATATAAGCGATCGCGACTCTCGCCAGGAGTTGAAGATCTTCGAAAACGGGTGCAACTTGCAATTGGCAATGTTTTGGAATTCCGGATATGGTTGTGAGCGGTTCCGATGCCGCACCTGTCCACTGCTGTCCTTTTATTCTAGCTTTATATGTGATTTTCGGGAGTTTCTGTACTGTATTCACATATATAAGTAGTCTACATTGTATGTATCTACTCATCCATTTGCCTTGCCCCGCCCCAATCTACTGCCTGAGACAACTGGCCCTTGATGTTGTCGAGCGTGTGCCGCGTTTTTTAACAGGCAACAGTCAAGGAAATGGATATGGACAGTGTCGACATGGGCCGCTTTTGAAAACACTGACATTTGCAGCCATATTAATGTGACTGACGCCGCCGTGTCGACACCTTTGAAAACACTGACATTTTGCAGCCTGAGGCATTGAACATTTCCTATCTTAATGCAACAGACCGCGTCGACGCCTGAAAACACTCGGCATTGAACACTTCTTATATTAATGCAACAAACGTGTCGATGGCTGAAAACACTGACAGCGGCGACACTTCAAAAACACTATTGTGATGACGACGGGGTTACTGTGTTAGAACTCAGTGAAGAAACAAATGCTATTGAGATGTGGGGTGACGAAGAGGTTACCGAAAGAGGAAGATCTGGCAAAAATCTAATACAGAAGTGGCGTGGGACACGGAGGGAATGTGCTTGTAGTGTATGGATACGTAGACGTTTACGTAGCTAGCAACGACCTGCAGCTGACCTCATGATGCATGTGCCAGTGGGAATTCAAATCTTATCCATCACGAACGATTCTATTACACATATTACTGTAGTGCGAGCAAAGTGAGAGTCAATCCTTCGAAATGATGATTGTATCCAAAAATTACTATAGCGCTAGATAAGAGAGCCATATATGCATTGAACTTTGATTGAACTTGTGGAATGATGAGGCACGCCACCCATCCTACCAATAAGGCTTCAAGTTCTTAAGATTATGGGCTGTGACTTGCTTGACGTTCAATTGCAACAATCTCGCTGAGAACATCCCAAACTGGCACTCTATGGTCTGTAAGTATACATACCTGTTCAAATTTTTAGCCAACCTTCACGTTGTCACAATTAGCAACTTTTTATTTATGTAAAAGGCCTGGAACTCTCACGGTAAGAGTTGTCCTGGAGCCCTCGTCATGCCATGCTGTACTCGTCGGAACTCCATTATCCCGCGTCGTGTAGAAATAGCCTAACTCGCCTATACTCCTGTGTGAAAACATCACAAGTATCCACCTTCCAGCGATCTCGTGGGGTCTCTTCAACGTATTTTCTAGCCAATGGTTCCCCGCGCTTCTGTATGCTAATGACACAGTTGCCTTTCATTTCTTCCGCAACCTGCTTCTCCACCCAGGCGAGTCCCACATACCAAATATATCTTTTCTTCGATTTCTCATGGTGAACAATATAAACAGGCAGTAGTTGATTTATTTGTTTTGTCTTATAAACATGCGCCCAAGCATTGCGACCCGACTACTCGTGCTCTGCGCATTTTATTTGGCAGTTGCAGCACAGAGATTTGTACGCTTCATATCTACTGACGGACGGGAATACACCGGTGATGCCATCCTTCCCTCCGGCACATTGGACGCCTCCAAGAGCACCAGCGCCAGGGTTATACAAGGTGATATTTTGGGCAACTTTACGATCACAAACCAAGTCAAGGTAAAGGTCATAGACTTCCACCCTGTCAATACTGACGAGATCCTACTCAGGCAATTAAGAAACTTTTGTCTCCCCTTCCTAATGAACGAGTTCGAACCGTCCGCTGTGTTGGTTTCAACTATGCTGCACACGATAATGAAGTGAGCGCCTTGGTTTCCTCTTCAAATTCCTTCATTTGTAAACGTAATCCCGTACAGACTGGCCAACCTATTCCTGGCTGGCCTATCTTGTTCTACAAACCATTTACCGCACTCAACACTCCTAGCGATCCAATACCCGTTACCGCTGGTTACCAAACTCAAGGAAACTTCACGTCGACTATGGACTATGAGACCGAACTTGTTGTTGTGATCAAGAAACAGGCCTTCAACATATCCGACGATGAAGCTTTGGACCATGTCCTTGGCTACACTGTCGGTCACGATGTTTCTCACCGTGGTTGGCAAATTGATCGAGGAGGAGAACCTCAACCACAATTTTCGATGGGCAAAGACGCAGATGGTTGGGCGCCCTGGGGGCCAGCCATCGTTTCCACTAGTATCATCCCCGATCCACAAACACTCAATATCTGGACGAAAGTCAACGGCGTAACAAAGCAGAACGACAGTACAGCGAATATGATTTTTGGCGTCAAACATCTGGTATCCTTTTTTTCCATGGGAATTACTCTCCTCCCTGGAGATGTTATTTTCACTGGAACGTAAGTAGACTGAAATTTTACTTGCCCGCCTTTCTAATAAAAACCATGATTCTATAGCCCATCTGGAGTTAACCTTGGAAAGGCCAACCCAGTATGGTTGGTTGATGGAGACATCGTGGAAGTGGGCTTGGAAAACGTCGGAACATGTACCAATACCATTACATACGTTTAAATTGCGCCGAGGACTAAACTTTGCGAAGCAGGAAAATGACTTTGAATGAGTCAGGAAATCTCGCCCCTTGTGATAATTATTAATGTGTTTCTCTGTCGTCTTTCAGGCTGAGCTAAGTCTACCAAAAGCTAGCGAAGAATTTGCACAAAGTTTGCAAAGTGCGCGCAAGTAGCAGTTAAAAGTTTTTCTTGAAAAATAAATAAATAAGAAGGTCAATTCCTGTTCCCACTAATTACTACGCCTAGTGCGAACTGGGCCAAAAGGAGAATTGAACTAGGAGTGAGGGTGACACGAGGACTCTAGATATATTACTCAAAGCGCGCGGCGCGTCTCGCGATCGGATGGTTGGCGCCGCCCTGGCAAAGTAAGTGACGACTGCGTAGTAGACAGCACGGGCCCTTGCAATTTCTTGCTTTATATGATGGAGGAGGAGGAGTTTATTATACTGACGTGGTCCCCAATTGGAACAATCAGTTCATCGTGACCACAGGATATCTACTCTGCTACCTAGTAAATAGATGTATGTACTTAATCTACTGTTTGCCTCCCTACATTCTGCCACGATACACACGTCCGCAAAGGTAGGGAGGAGTACTACCTCGCGCATTCTGCAACCCCCGGCTGTTGGGCAGGAGGTCAACGGTTACAACCCAATGGGAATCATACGTCAGTTCTCTGTACTATGATATAACTCCCCGTCCTCCAGGATTGCATTCTGCGGTAGTAGCCTGCTATTCCCCGCGATACGCATGCTGCTTAGTATAAGTCATCAATTTCGCCGGAATCATCCTGCGGTACAAATATTGGTTCTGCATAAAAGATTTCCAATATGTCATAAACCCACTTAGCGACAAGCGCGATTGTCTTCCTTTGAGCAATGAGCTCTCGAACAAATGTCAATGGAGTAGTAACCATCTGTAGCATCAGATTCCTACCACTGCTCCCTGACTACCGTGGAAAAACCTTCTTTGAAAGTTCTTGTGCTCATGATCATAGTCTGTTCGCCCTAAGGACTAGGAAATTTGAATGACCGCCATCATGATTCATCTGCTCCCTCCCTTGCACTGCGCCAGAGGCAGAGATCAACTGAATAAACCAATCGGAATAAACACTAACAGTGCATCTTGGTACTTACTACTTACTCTAAACCTCTAGTACTAGGGTCACGGTGCCCGGGATTGGCACTTTAGTAAACAAGACCATGCATGGATAAAAGGCGGTCTATCTACAGTATACGTTGCAATGTTCAAGAAACACGAGGTACTACTACTTAAAGCAAGTCAATTTGCTGCGGTGTGACGCAGTATCACATGATGTTACCAAGAATGCCATGATTGCCACTCTTAAGCCCGTGGCACAGTTTTTACCCTCTCCGATAGCTATGGTTCGCGCCACAACAAGATCGCAGAAGGCCCCTGCTAACTCACAGCCGCAGGCTCGTCATGGCCAGTCTCAGCGAACGCGTCGGAGAAATAACGACCTGGAAGCAGAACAGAACGTTGATGAAGTTGTAGATGGGGATGGGGATGGGGATTTAGACATACAGGACGAACATGGAGGAGATGTTGTATGACGCTCCTTTCCTCTACGTTTTCTCAAGTTCTGACCTGGTATCGCAGGAGGTCAGACGGAAAGCTTGCGAGCTTGTCCGGTTAGCTCTATTCGCTGAACAGCGAAGAACTGTCTTGCGCAGGGAGGATGTGTCTAAAAAAGGCGAGCCAGTATTATCTGTCTAGGGACAGGGTATATTTACTTCTGATCTTCAGTCCTGGGCCAAAATCCGCGAGTATTCAATCGCGTTTTTGATCGTGCGCAAGACATCCTTCAGAAAAATTTCGGCATGGAGCTCGCAGAACTCCAAACACGCGTAGGTCTTGAAACAGATTCTGCTACTCAAGAGGAAGATAGACATGCCACAGGCATGAAAAAGAAAGGTATGCGCTGCATTCCACTACTGTTATTGTTACTAACTCCTTGTATTCAGCTGCAGCCGTTGGTTCAAAAACTTATATCTTGCGCTCTGTGCTTCACCCCGCCATAATAGAACATGCATCTCTTACGGACGAACAAATTCTAGAGGAAGAAGCTGCTGACGCCCCTTCTGATGACGATGAAGACGATGAATCGTATACCCCCAAATTTTACGGTAGCCTTATATCATGGAGCTCTGCTGATCAACTGGGAGCTCTGGGAATACTCTACACGATCCTCGCCCTGATTCTTGTCAGTGGTCGAGTCATAGCTGACTGTACGTTCGTTCTCTGACATTAACCGTCCAACTTTCGTCTTACTTGAATCTTACAGTGGAGCTCCGCGCTCACCTAAAGCGTCTCAGCCTTCCACAGACAGGCATCATCACATTTACTGCCCAATCGACACACCAAACGCAGAGCGTTGAAGCCTACCTTTCTACGCTCATACGTCAGGGCTACCTCGATCGCATCCAAGCAGGCGACAGCAAGGGCGCTAAGGGTAAGGGTGGCAAACGGGCACGGATGACACAGGCCGACGAAGAAAACGGGGCGACATACGAATGGCGATGGGGCAGTCGTTCGCAGAGCGAGGTTGGGGAGAAGGCAATTGCAAAATTTGTGACCGAGTTTATGGTTGGAGACGCTGACGATGATGAAGAGGAAGGAGCAAGAGGAAGACAGGGTGCTGGATCTAAATTGGAGAGGATGATGAGGGGCATTGAGCGTGCCGCTGGAGGGCACTTGGCTGATGTCAAGTGACTGGTTAGATTGCCTGTTTCGATGTATTTTAATGAATATGAGTATATCCACTATCTTGCGGCTATAGTGCTTGTTATTTCCAGTTCACGCCAATAGCAATTCGACTTACTGTACATAATACATACCACAACATCGATAATACATAATCGTCGACCCAACTTGAATCATGTAGCGAAACTCCCACTTTAACTTACACATCTCAACATTAAGCCTCCAGGTCAATCAAATTGAACCACGCAAGAACCGTCGCGCCAGAGTCCTTCCCCTTCATATCAAGCATCCGGATGATATGCCACCCAGGGTACAGGTGTTCTACACGAGCACAGAACACGAGCAACTTGGCATCCTTCCCGAACTCATCTTCTGATACAACAAGTCTTGGATTTTTGTGAGCATAGGGACTTAAAAAGCCTACGATGAGCGCACCTCAAGAATACCAGGTCATCATCCGCAAACTCCCATTCCCAATCCCCATCCCAGATGACGTCTGCGCCAATCCCAGCAACATCTTGGGTCTTGACGGTCTTTGAACGCCACTCCTTATTTTCGGAGGTCAAAAGCTCCGCACAGAAATACGTGCTAAATGTCTGTTCTGCACGACCAATGGGTGGTGGTACTGTCCATTCCTGCTTGAGCTCGAGCCTGAATAACAAGCTCAGTACTCACATCCACTAATCCCAACAACCCTGCCCTCAAATCTTCTCTTCCTGGTAACCTCACCGTTCGACTCTCTTAGCGCCATGGGACGTGTAACCCATCCAGGGCTACCAACAAACATGCCCTCATTGATCTGCATGCCGCGATCAAAGTTCTGCCAATTGAGGGAGACGACGTGTGCACCCGAACGCCAGAACTGTATCGGCACGAGGTTAGAGGAGCTGATGCGCGTGCCACGAGGGTAGATGCGACGGAGGTGTCGCTCTGCATGGTCGAGAAGCGCTAAAAGGGAGTGTGGGAGAAGAGAAGAAACGGTTGATTCAGAAATATTGATAAGGATGTGTTTTGGGTCGCCGATCTCTGAACGAACAGATGCCTTAGAGTGAATATGATAGAAAAAGGAAGACGCACCTTTCTCCAGCCAGCCCGAAGTTGGCTTCATGCTACGCGCGTAGTATCCGAGCTGCGCAAGTTCTTCAGATATGTGCTGCACCTCTTTTTTCTTGCGTCCACCGGGCCAGAACCTGGAATACCCTTCGGCCCCTTCCTCCTCTGACAAAGACGACGAGGCGTTATCTGCGCTAGGGTTACCTTCTCCGGTGCCAGTAACTATGGGCGGGTAATACTCCACCTAGACAGTTACATCAGACTTTACTGTCTGGGCGGAGGATAAGACCATACCATCAAGAGGATGCGGCCCATGAGATCCCTGGGAGTGACTGGACGGTCTTCGACACCTTTGACAGGCCCATCGACAAGTTTTTCACCCCATGCTTTGCGCATGATGTGAACAAGCTCGGTTTGGCCCTCAACATCGACATGACATTCGAGAGAGACAAGAATAGGCCAGTCGTTGGGCTTAACGGCGTCATTGATAGCAGTACAGACATCTGCAAAGGATACGCCTTTGCTGAAGGTGTATCCGTGCGTTACGACTAGACCCTTGGAGGAAGGCCAGACATCGATTTCTGAGACAGGCTGAATAGACACATGGGAAATGAGAAATGCAGCACACACCAACACAACGTCCATTACGATTGATGACATGTGTATAGCAAGCAGAAGAAGCAGTTCCTATGATCTGACGAGAAAGAAGATAGGTATTGTGCGAGGACCTAGGCGTGTCTCAAGATGACAACCCCAGTTATGCACGGTAAAACATACGAAACATAGTACTTGGTCAAAGGCAAGGAATCGTCGACAGGTTGTGGCTTGACTACGGGGCGCTGCAAGAGAGCGTCGGGGTGCTAAAAGTACAGTTAACTTGTGCAGTGAGTGTGGCGCAGACGGAATGACATGCATCGTCTACGTTTGCTTCTATGAATGCGAGAATCTCGGGGCTGAGTCGAACGGTGTTTGTAGTGTCGTTCTGTGGTGTGGCGTTAATATGAGTGTGGAAGTGATAGAAGGAATCCATCTGAGACGAGAAGTCTGCATTAATATTGCTGTCGTCTGCCATGACGGGAGCGAAGAGAAGAGGTGAACCGAACCGTGTGATCCAAAGTATAAATGTGTGTCTATTTTTGGAACTCAGATTTTGTATGGTATGTCGAGACCTCGACGGCAAAAAGGCGAGACCGGACTTCAGTCGGGCTCACCGGGAGGCTGGCGGGACGTTAGCTCGTAGGGGAATCGGATCCAGGAATGACATCACATTCTGGAGCCTCATAAGCAGCTTTCGCCCATTTTCTGAGACACTACCTTTTCAAATCCTCCCAGCATGGCAGTCTTTTACATGTCCGTATTCCCTATCTATCTCCTTCTCCTTCCTGACCTTCTCTCAGGCATGGCGTGCCCATAGGCTACGTCGCTATCCTCCTCGCCGTTGTAGCGTCAATGGGAGGCTTCATTTTCGGCTACGACACTGGTCAGATCTCCGATATCCTCCTCATGGAGGACTTCTTGACACGATTCGGTACATGTGGTGTCCCTGGAGTAGCATCTACTTGCGCGTTCACCACCGTCCGAGCTGGTCTCATTGTCTCTCTTCTTTCCATTGGAACTCTTGTTGGTGCCCTGTGTGGTGCCCCGTGCGTCGAAATCCTTTTGCACGCTCTCAGTCTGACTAAATCTTTCAATAGCATTGCAGATTACCTAGGCAGACGATACGCCATGGTTGCTGAATGCGGCATGTTCATCATCGGTGTCATCATCCAGATCACTTCCACCGGCGTCTGGCAGCAATTTGCAGTGGGCCGTTGGGTCAGTGGTCTTGGCGTCGGAGCTCTCTCCGCTGCTGTACCTATGGTAATCTCTCCAATTCCTTGTTTCGCTTTGTCTTATGCCTTTTTCAGTACCAAGCAGAAACCGCCCCAGCCAGGCTTCGTGGTACCCTTACCGCCACCTACCAACTTTTCATCACCTTTGGCATTCTTGTTGCGTGTACGCCCCACTTTTCTCCAGCTTGAACAGATCTGATCCGCCTCTTCCAGACTGTATCTGTATCGGCACACGGTACATGTCTGGTGCAGGTTCGTGGCGCACCGTTGTTGGTATTGGTCTTATCTGGCCTGTTATCCTTATGGTCGGAATCACCTTTATGCCTGAATCTCCTCGGTAAGTCTCGAATCATGAAAAAAATGAACTTGAAATAAATCTATACTACGCTCAGTTGGCTCGCTTCCCGTGGCCGTTTTGATGAAACTCGTCAGTCTCTTGCGCGCTCGCATGGTATACCTCGCAGTGCACGTGACACCGACCCCTTCCTTGACGCCAAAATGGACGACATCCGCAGCAACGTGGAACACGAGCGACGAATCAAAGGAGGTTGGATAGATTGTTTCCGTCCAAGTCACAAGACACTATATCGTACATTCCTTGGTATGCCCCGTGTTATCAACTTCATGACCCTATATTTACCTCTGTATGATGCAGGAATGATGCTCCAAAGTTTCCAGCAACTTACCGGTGCCAACTACTTTTTCTACTACGGTGCAACGATTTTCGTTTCCGTCGGTATCGACGACTCGTTCGTTACGCAAATTATTCTTGGAGCTGTCAACTTCGTTTGTACATTCGGTGGGCTGTATGTTATGCAACGCGTGCGCTTTTTCTGTCTTCTTCAGACGCACTTGTGGTCTCATACCCTGATTAGTTCGGGCGTAGATTGCCTCTAATAATCGGGGGTGTCTGGCAATCCTGTTGGCTCTTCGTGTTCGCAGCAGCTGGAACCGCGAAGACTCCGCAAGACCATCCAGGCATCGGCAAATGTGAATGCACAATATTCCATTTGGCTAAGAAGCGATTGCTGACCCACCTATAGTGATGATTGTCAGCGCGTGCATGTTCATTCTCGGATATGCCATGACTTGGGCTCCGTGCGTTTCATCTTTTTCGCCCGATGTGTACCAACTTATTTGATTTTACAAGTGGTATCTGGATTCTCATCGGTGAAACGTTCCCAACGCGCACCCGTGCCAAGCAGGGTGCACTATCGACTGCATCCAACTGGTTGTGGAACTTCTTACTCGCGTTCTTTACGCCTTTTATTGTCGGCGCGATTGATTTCCGATATGGCTTCGTATTCGCTGGTGCGTCCCTCCTATCCTACTGCGTCCCTACCTTACCTATTCCCCAAACAGCGTGCAATCTTGCCGGTGCTGTCTTCGTCTATTTTTTCCTCTACGAATCGAGTGACCTCTCCCTGGAGAGCGTGGACCTCGTGCGTCTCTGTTTTCTCTCTTCTCCTTTTCTACCTAAACACACGCCAGATGTACAACGACCCAAACTGCAAGCCCTGGACATCACGCCAGTGGGCACCTCCTGGTTACACCTCACGATACGATCTCGTGCAACAGACCAAAGCCGCGGAGGCGAACAAGCCACTCGCAGGTGGCGCCCAGGAGAGCCGAATCGAAAAAACCGATCCCGCTATAGCAAGTCAAGGAAGCAACTCGCCCAATGCCACGGCCACCAGTACAATGGTGGACGACAGACCAGGCGAATACCCGGATGCGCGCACCGGCACGCCCTTGCCTGCGGGCGAGAATGAGAAGCAGAGACCGATGGGGAATGCGATATAATTGGGCAGGCTGTACTAGCTGAGCAGGGTAATCGTTCCTCTTGTCTTCACGGGCGCCTGGCGTTTTGGTTCACAAGAATCTAATGAAATATCTGTATAAAGTATATACATGATACTGATCGTTAATATAATTTTAATGAGTGTTCTCGACGCGATGAAAACAAGCTGCGTTAGCCCGACAAGTTTCAAATTGGGCACTTCAGTTAAAACGATTCTGCCGATTTCGCAATCAGAACACTGTGAAGTGCCTCTTTGAAGGCTTGACTTATGTGAACTCCTACTTGACGAATTTTATGTTAGTCAGATTTATCACAAAATGCGATTATCTCCGCACAACCCGGTATGATTTTTTACGCCTCCACTAACCCCACCTTCTAAAAATACGGGGTTATTCTTTCACACCACACTCCCCATATACATACCATTATCCGTAAAATTTCCCCCACCCGGCGGCTCAACGTTGACTCCCCGCAGTCCACTGGTACTACTACTGCCGCGGCAATTCGGGTTGGTCTTAGTTCTGAGCTGGCCCAAGCTGAAACGACTCATAAACGGATCACGAAAAATGTCACCTCTTCGTTTCTCGGGATAATTTAGAGGTAATTCCAACTCTAAAAGAGAGACGTTGAACGGCATGAGATTGGTAAACAGCTCGGGAACTTGGCACAAACTCACCGGCTGAGTGTCTCCGCCGGCTAGAGCATCATATTAAGAAAAACGATAGGTACTAGCACGTCACGAGGATGCAAAGTACACGAATACACGCCACAAACTTGGGGGAATCGAGCCTCACCCACGATATCCTCCTCAACTTTTGAGAGGAAGATTTTAGATTCAAGCCCTTATGTCTAACATTCGAGGGCAGGTTGCTCATAAGAAGAGCCTAGGCCTCTGTATGTTACCAAGTAAGGTATACCTTAATGAAACAGCCGTTGCGGCGCATACCCTAATTTGGAACGACTAAGCGCGATCCACGGTACCGAGACGTCTCAGGACAGCTCAGGACTGAGGTCGGAGATTTAATAAGCTCCGGAATGCCGCCCGGTTTCGCTTTCCGTTTTGATTCCGTGTTTGTGTAGGTCTGTCGACTTCGTCAGGCCTATAAGACCTCATGATCGTACTGCTGGTAGATACCAATGCAGGCTTGTACAGAAGTGAGCATATGTACAGATGATCCGGTTAAGTGAATAACAAATGAATAAGAGTGAGTATACTACGATATAACCCAGCACCAAAATATAACAGACACGACATCTACCGAGAGCAAGGACAAGTATAAGTACGTATAGAAGGTTATAGATGGATATCACGATAACGATAACAAAACGAGATGCAGGCATATGTTCCCAACCACGGATCGTGTGGTACCATGATAGTGATAGCAATAACAATAGCGAGCGAGCGGCGATGCCGATTTGCCGTGGTATCCAACTGGCGTACAAGCCAATGACGCCTACGACGCTGTTGGCGCCATGGCGTGTATCTCCTCAACACTCCAACCAGCCGTATTCAACGCGAAACGCAAGCCTTCCTCCTGCATTTGCCATATCCTCCAAAGCTGCTTATGCTCAACCGTTGAGAGCGGCTCTGTCGTCCTAGAGGCCAAGGTCCTCGTCTTCATCACGCCATACCGGCCCCTATCCCTCCATCTCGTATGCGCTAGATCGGCAAGGTCTCGGGGGTCAAGTCTCAACTTGCCAACATATGTGAGCTCAGTGAGGGCAGGCAAAATTGGTTCATTTGGGTATGGGGACTTCGGATTGAATTGCCAGATGGTATTGTGAGAAACGCACTGGACGTCCACAAGGCAGAGTGCCTCTAGTGACGGGGTGGCCAAGAGGCACTCAAACAGCTGCCACTCTAACAAACGGACGGCATTGAGCGTGAGGCGGTGTAGTGTACATTTCGAACGGGTCATGAGGGAGGTAAAGCTTCCGTGCGGAAAGGTATTTCCCGTGACGTAGAACACGAGTTCCTGCGCATCAGGCATACAAATAGTGTCAAGGAGCTCAGAGACGGGTACACTGGTACAGTTGATTATTTCCAAGTACTGGAGGTTTCGCGCAACGATCGGGAAAGGGTCAACGACGTCCGATCGAATAATGCCCTCGAATACACAATGTGTCAGGTTATGCGCAGCAGAGAGAACCTGGAGACATTGTTGTATGGTTGTCGGGCACAAGCGCAGGCTTGTAATAGTCTGCCAAGGTACATCGAAAGAGTACCTTTCGAAACCTCCAAGCTGTACATCACGCAACAATGGCGCGGTGGAAAACATGCACATTGGGGTAACCACGAACTTCACTTGGACGGAGGCGGAGGTGAGGAGGGGAAAGTGGGAAGGGATGACGTTGGACATGGTAGGATCAGTGGGGTAAAAGTATGGGACATCAAAGTGAACTGTGCGCCATCGTTTTGAGCAACGGGCGAGGACGTCCATGATATGCGTGTTTTCGAAGTGACCGATGTTGATGTTCAAAGTGAGGGGGAAATTGGCGGAGCGGACGATCCATTCCTCCAAGAGCTGGACATGGACGTCGTTGGGACGCGTCGCGGAGAAGGAGATGTTATTCCAGAGCCAGGGCATGGACCAGGCAAGGTTACGCCACGAAGCGCAGATCTTACCGAGAAGCAGAGGGGAGTCAGAGCTAGCTGGGGGAAAGCACGCAGTGAATATCTCTGAGCATATCTCGATAGGGAGAGCCAGCATGGGGGAGTAGTAGCGGTTTATGCTACGTTTGATAGGCACGCGACACTGCACTAGTTTGTCTAGAAGGGCCTGTACGCGGAGGATCTCAGCCTCCAGATCCTGCAGTTGGCAGCGGGGGTCGTCGGTCATTATTGAGAGGGATAGGCATTATTTCGTATGATAAGGGTGTTTTTATTAGAGGAACTAAGTAGGGCGAGGTAAGGACCGGCCGTGATTTGAACTCCGCTCCGGAGATAAAGTGAGAGTCATGTTGTGAGCATGTGTCTCTCTTCCCTCATCGCCATGTTAGACGAGGACATTGAGTACATTGGCACACGCCTCGCCTTTCCAGACGACTCCCTTCCACCGCCCCAGATCGCCTCAGGTCCATTCATCCTTTCCCCTATGTCCCTACGCTAATTCATCTCTATATCAGGCATCATCCTCCGTGTCGACAAGTCCACTGAAGATCCTGCCTGTGTCCTCACCTTCCGCCGCGCAGTCTCCAGCGTAGTGCATATCGGTCGTCGTCCATCAAATGAAGACCGCAGCACAGATGGTGCCATGTTCAGATGTGCTGTCGTTAGTCGAAAGCACGCAAAGATTGCCTTTTCAGACAGTGGTCATGTACGTTTCATTATCTTCTTCTAACCTCTTTCTCTCTCATCTTACCTACAGGTATATCTAATTGACATGAACTCCCACCATGGAACTCACATCCGCAAGCCCAACGAGCCTGTCTCTCACATGCTCAAGCCAGAGACTCCCACAAAGCTTGCAGACGGTGACGTCCTTACTTTCGGCAAGTCGGTCGGCCGACACACCGAAGTCGTTCGTCCTGTTGTTGCTCGTGTCGAGATCATATATGCACCCTGCCCAGTCAAGCAGATCGATCTCACATCTCCACCGCCCAGATCCACCTCTGGTCGGTACGGTGTCTTTGATCCTTTCTCTGGCAACAACTCCTCTGCTGTCTCTGAAGACTCGGATGTTGAGGAGATCTCATCGATTCCTGCCTCCGGTCCTAATGCACTCCCGCTCCCTCCCAGAGTACCTCGCAATCCAGAGCCAGAGCCTACCCCATTTGGTCGTGCCATAGAAGTGCTCAAGCGCCTGCTGCCACCCGCACACATTCCAGGTGCAGCCCCGCCCCCACCATCACAGCCACGCCCCGCAGTATACACCCCTCCCAATGACTCTGACGTAGTTCTGGACACCAGCGATCAATACGATCACAACCGGCTCCATTCTCCCATCTACAGTCCCTCCTCTCCGGACTGGCCGCGTTCACCCTGGCTACCCGATCCCCGTTCTCCAGGAGAGAGTAACCGCTCTCTCTCTCCTCTCTACGAACCTTCCTATTCTGAGCCTGCTGCCCCTCGCGATAATGGTTTCGAAGACCGCTCCCGCTCAACCTCGCCAATGGATCTTGCCAGCCCCTCTCCTCCTATGCCTGTCCGCAGTCTCAGTCCTGAGCAACCTGCTCAAGATGAGCCAAACGTCATTGGTGCCTGGCCAGCCTCTCGCTCATCTTCTCCTCACCCCGAATCTGCTCAGCCTATCCTGCTCAACATCACCCAGACCCCAGCTGGAACATCCACCCCGCCGCCGCCGCCGATGCAAAAGGCCATGAGTCTCAACTCCATCTGCTCCGAGCCTTTTCCCCATCCCAACAATGAATATGAGTTCGAGGTACCCCCTGTGAAGGACTTAGTACCCGTCGTGCTTCAAGAAGAATTGGACAACCAAGAAGACTCTTTCATCTACACCTCAGACGACCCTGTCGAAGTAACTGTGCCTTCAGCCAGTTCCAGTTCGAAGAAGTCGGAGGCGGAAGTCACCCAACTGCAAGATGCTATGAAGAAACTTCAGGTGCATATGCATCCCCTCCTTATGCTCCCCCCTCACTAATTCTCATCCATAGGACGAAGTCACCAAACTCCAAATCCACCGACGCAAATACAAAGCACGCTTCAACTCCAACGTTCATTTCATATCCAACAAGCTGTCCAACTTCGACGACCGGATCTCTGATATACATGCCCAATACACCATGCTCGCCGACCGCATCGATTCCGCTGTCGATTTTGACATCCCCGACCTCCAAGCTCAACTCGAAGTCCTCCGGGAGAAAGTCGAGTCTACATCTGCGTCCTCTACCACGACTGCGACAACAACTCCAGCTCCACCCATCATTGACCTCCTCGAGCACCCCGACGTCAAGTCCAGCATCTCCACCCTCCAAGCACTCGTGAGCGGTAAGCCCCCTCTCGTTCCTCTTTCCATTTCGGCCAACTCACCTCCCACAGAAATGCAAGCCCTTCGCGACCGCACGGCGTCCCAAATGGCCTCCGAGCTCCGTGCGGTGCGCGAGGCGCGCGACGCCGCGTTGGCTCACATCGCCCAGGTGCAGGTACGTATCCTCGACCACCGTTCCCCAGAACGGTGCTCTAAATGCCCGCAGACCTCCTCCATATCCGTGTCCACACCCGCGACTTCGTTGAAGCGGAAACGTTCCGATGCTGACGATGCTGATGAGAGTTTTAATGACGATGAGGGTGAGAACTCGGGCGTGGCAAATGAGACTACCGAGGGTTGTGCTGGCGATGCCATGATGGCAAATACCTCCACCTCCGTCCCCGTCTCGCCCCTCGTGGCCATATGCTCCCACCGCGCGCGCACGCGCCGCGATCATGAGCATAGACGCGGCCACGGGTCCCCCCCCGCCAAACGCGCCCGGAGGATCGCCTCAGTCGCAGTGCAGACCGCCACCGCTGTGACCGTAGGTGCCATCGCGACGTGGTCCGCTCTGGCCTTCAGCTGAACGCCGTAGTGCGTGCAGCGAGCATACGTGACTGAGTGATGTGTGATGAGTGTGAAAGATTGAAAGAGTAAATGAAAGAAAGAGAATACTATATGCGGTGAGTCGGACGAACGGACGCTCACAAGTCACAAACGCTCCAATCGAGTTGATCGACCGAGATGAGACGAGACGAGGGGACGTTGGTCGGGCCAATTTTTTGGTTCTGGCATCTTTTCCATTCCCATCCATGGATTTGTTGATTTTGTATTTGTAATTTGTAATTGTAGTTCTCGTACAATGTAGGACCTATGTATATGAATGAACATACTTTGCTTCTATCACTACTTACTCACCTACCATATCATTTGGAAGATCTATCAGCAGTCTGAAGGTGTCAATGAAGACAGTTGTGGATACATTTGATATGGCGATAAAGAACAGTGATACGTAGCACAAATGATACAAAGAAAACGTGGTAGTAGTGATTACAGATTATTCCAAAAATTCGCCCATCTACGAAGGAACGCTATACCTCTTCTTAACGTCTCTCGTCAGAGCCCTCAGCATTGCCACCGTCACAGCAGGCGTCACAGGTCCTTCAGACTGTGCAAGAGATACGTTCGAAATCGATGGCGAAGGTGTAAGTGTGAGATCGCCAGTAAAAAATGAGTTCGGCGTCAGTTCAGTGTCTTCGAGCTCCGAACCATTGGTTACAGGCGACAAAAGCCGCCTTCGTTTGGATTGTGAGCTAGTAGAGCACGAATACAACCTCATCAGAACACCAACAACTCTTACGAAGGGTAATCAACACCAACCTCATAAGCTCCGTGTCCATCGAGCTCGAGAGACTTCGACGCCTCGGCGAACGCCTTGTGCTCATATGCAACGTTCTTCCCAATAGCGTCTTGTGCGGCTCATACGCCTTATCCTGCGCTTCGACTGCAGCCGTGACTTCAGTGACGGGGACATAATATTTTTTCCTAGAATCCATCTTCAAGCGAATCTCAGTCTGAGATTGCACGAGATCCCAAAGCTGTGCGAAGAACTCTCGGCTAGGAAAATCTAACCAAGAAATGAGAATCTCGGAAGAAGCACACCGCGAGGCTGAAAGTCTAACCAACCTTGGCCGATGTCCCTGTAAGACTGTAGATTCATTGCAACGCTTATAGCACTCCCACCCATTGCCGAAAGCCAGACGATGCTTCGATCATAGGCCGAACTTTGATGGAGGAATTAGAGAGCTTCGGGGGCACTGATTTAACGATGACATACTCGTTATCCGTCATAAGGCCGCCGTCAAACGCCGGGAAAATGTCTTCAGGTAGTCGTGCCGAGAGAAGGCCTGTGGCCGAACGGACCGCTGTGTTGATTAAAAAAATGGTGGCATGAGTGAGCTGACCAAAGAGATGCCAATCAACTTTGAATATAAGTTAGAATGGACACACAAAGTAGCTCAGAGCACGTCGTTAAGCACTCACAATAGTCGTTAGCAGAGCAGTTGTCTATCCACTCAGATATGAAGGACGTGAAAGAAGGCTCGAAAAGCTTGAATGTGCCTTGCAATGACATAAATCAGGCGTCCGACCTATATTAATCAAGAACATACCACGAGTGGTTAGCACTTTGACAAGATTGCCCTGTACATCCAAAGACAAAGTGTCCAAGACTTCGCCAAGTTTTCCATCAAGATCTTTTGTCTTCGATGTGATTAAGAATGTTTGGTGGCCCTCGATTAAATGATTGTCCGCCAGGTTCTTTACCTAGTCAAATATAAATTTCAATTGATCAGCTCAACGCGCGAAACGTAAACTGACCATTTCATTGAAGTCAGACACTGCTTTTGATTGCTCTCCCTCTATCCAGGATATGATCAAAAGAGATGGTGAAAAATGTCGCCCAGAAGGGAACGCTTGAATAATGTCTCGGAGCCGAGCACAATCGTCCAGAACACGATATTTCCTGCGAAGAAACATTAATAAATGATCCTGATATGGAAGAAAAAGATCACCTCTCAAGCTCGTCTGTAACCCCTTCCAGAGGCGTACATTCGAAGACGATGATCCCTGGCGAGTCAGGATCCGTCGTCTCCGTCAGGGGTATTGAGAAGACAGCTTCTGACACCCATTTTCCCGAAGCTGGCACGTCGAACTTCCGTTCCAGCCAAATAGCCGTGGCATCGCTATCAAGGTTCATGGAAAGCCATATGCGCCATGATGGATGTGGAAGTGAACCAATGAGCTTCGACTTGACGTGATTTGTGATGGCCTTGAGGAATGAGCCTTGTGCCCACCGACGTTCGTGCTCTTCGTGATTCTGGAAGGAAGGAGAGAATAATACAATGATGAGCGTGACAATTCCTTCATGTTGAAGAGATTTGGAGACGGGGCGACTGAGAGGGGAAGGAATGGGGATGCACCTCTTTGAATCGCTGAGCAAGATCTTCATCTGTTCGCGGTGGCTGGTACCCACTGGAGACCCGCCGTCGCGCCCGTTTCTTGATATGGGAGTCAACTACCGTATTGGGACCAGCAGATATTCTACGTTTCTTGTCTGGGTGAATAGGATGTGGACGCTGGTGCTTGATCTTTTCCTTGTATGCGTCGCTTTGCTGGCAGGCCTCAATCCAGGCAACACGCTCAATAATGCGTTGGTGCCACCGCCGTAGGCATGACTTGACGATTCCAGATCTCCGTGCAAATTGGATAGACTTGTTTTCCATGCCTTCTTCGTCAATTTGTTTCGCGGATGGCTTGCCCTCGCCATTGAGATTCAGTAGAAGACCAGCAGGCTGCTCGGCACTACCTTTCGCTGATGACCTTCGATTGAATGGAAACTCGTGCAATCCTGATGTTGTCGGAGAGGGCATGAAAAGAGGGCTCAACATTTCTTGGTTCACACTCGAAGTCGGCGTTGCTAAGTTGCCTTTGAAAAAATTGAGAATGGTTTTAGGCGGTGGAGCGACAGTGGGTGTTGATGGAAGGGAAATTGGTTGTAGCTTCGGAAGTGGGGGAGGTACTGTTGGTGTATCAAGGGGCCGTTCAAAGTTGCTGGATGTGTTTGTGTTGATCTTGAGTAAGATTGGAGGGGTGTTGAAGGTCCTTTGAGTAGGGGGAAGATCGACCTGAGGTGTCGAGGAGGATAGGGTACTAGGAACGAAGGAAGTGGAGGATGATACAGGTGGGGCTGGGGTTGGAGGGGCATTCTTGTCCGGTGGCAGGGGGCTTGGACTAGGATTTGACGACCGTTGGAATAATCGTCCCGCAGGGATCTCGTCCAAGGGAGCAGTAGTAGTGGTTGTTTTAGGGGCAAATGAGGGAGTGAAAGGTGCTACTAGTGGGTTGAGAGTCGAAGTAGCAGGAACTCTGGGCGCAGTTGATTCAGACTCGTCAACTCCTGAAGTGACAGGCTTCATAAAAATACCAGGTCCGGGGGGAAAAGGTTTGGCAGCAGGTAGCACGGGATTGAACAATGGTGGCAATGTATCTTTTGTTGATTGAGCGAAAGGTATTGCCACAAAAGAATCTTGGTTGTTACTGTTAGAGCCAAAAGTAGACGCGGCAGGTGAGGAAGGTATGGGCGTAGGTGTAGAAAGGGAATGTTTCGTTGTTTCAAAAACGCGGGTAGACGGCGCACTGGTGGTCGAGGCATTAGTTGGAGGCGCCGGTTTTCCAAACGCTGACGTCGCAGGTATGCCAAATAAGGGAGTCGATGATGACAGGAACCCTGAACCTCCAAATGGTGACGGCGTGTTGAAAACATTGGGTGTGCTAGTGAGTGTCGAAAAGGCAGAAGCGGCTGGAAGAGGGGGATGCACTGGAGGTATTGTAGTAGATCCACCAAATGGAGAGACAGACGACGCAACGGTATTGATGTTTGATATAGGTAGCGAAGGATCCATTATAGGTTCAGCCTCATCTTCTGTCAAAATTAATGATCCATCATCGTTCTCGTGCTCTTCATACTCTTCGTTTTCCTCGTACTCTTCGTGTTGTTCCTCCTCGTACTCCTGCACAGAAGGGGGCTTTCCGTCGATGATATTTGAGATGCTCAGATCCCCTCGAATAGCGTCTATGTCATCAATAGCATCTTTGCCAAAAAGACGTTCCAGAATACACGCGACAAGGTATATCATCACAACGCTTCCTTGTTCACGAAGAACATTGGCAAGGTTCCCAAAAATCTGCATGCCATCATCGTCGACCTTCAGAACAGAATTTTTGTTGATAGGAGCGCTCTTTCTTTGGACATGTAACCGAAACTCTGTGGTGAGTTTAAAGACGGGGTGGGAACTGATGTGCTCAGGGATATCTTCGTGGCGCTCCTTCTGATCTCTTATATGGATAAGACGATGGTAGACGCGCATCTCCAGTTCTGTTGGTGATTCGTATCGACCACGTTGTTCTTGGTAGAATTCTTTGAGACTTTGTAATGCTGGAGGTATCTATTAAAAAATTTTCAGAGATCGGAAAGTGGAATGACGAACTGTTCATGAGCTGCTGTTCCTCCAGAGGAATGGAAAAGTGTGCAGTGTCGCGTTCGAGATGCAAGGCCAAAATATGAAAACGCGCGCAACGATCGTGACACTCAATAGCTTCTTGACCGTAACTGTGCTGCATTGTAAAGTCATTACGAACCGCTCTTGAGCGGTCACGGATGAAATCATGGGTTGCAGAGAAACCTCCTCGAGGAAGTAAATTGTGGAAGAGATAATCCAACGTTTTCTGCAGAACTAGTCAGAGACCAGCCGGGCTCTAATCAGTTTCGTACCTTTAAAATGGGCGGAGGACGCAAGTCGGAGGGTAGGGTCTTATCCCCCGCTGCACGCTCATACATCTTGACGGCACGTTTGTGGTCGACCCGCTTCGTCCCAGGAATCTAAGAAACATATCAAAGCAGATTTCGTAGCATAACTAAGTAAATTTAATACCGTCTCCCATTGAAATAGGTTGTTCTCTCGCTCCCGCCTATAACGCTCAAAACGCGGACACATATCCATGCAAGTCCCCACAACTGTTATTGCGTCTTCTAGACGCTTCGCAACAGATGGGTCGTCCATTTTCCCCTCGGCTATGGCCTTCTTCCTTTCAACGTCGCGGGCTTTTACAAGCTAGTTGGGCTATTAGATATTACAGAGCGGATAAGAATACAACCACATACCGCATGGTAGAACTTCTCCCTCTCCTCTGGTGTCTCCAAGACTGGCTCTTCCGACTCTTCAAACCCTTCATCAATTACATGCGCCTCTTCTAACTCGTCCATTTCCTCGTCCGGAGAAATAGTCGCTGGCACCAACTCTACATGGCTGGGAGTCGATACAGGATTCGCAACGCGGAGGGATACGTTGGAGAATTTTCCTCGTCCACGAGATATACCTCTTCCCCTATGCCCCCCCCTGTGACCGCCACGCTCCCACCTTTCACCGTCACTATGATATGGAGTGCTGCTACCACTGCGTTGACCATTCTCGTTCGCAACCCACTGGCGATTCCTTGAATGAATTTGCCCTCCCCTTCCACGACCGCGAGCATGAGATAGAGAGTCCATCGCACCAAGGAAGACGAGTTCCGGACGGTGACGGCTGAGATTCGAAGACTCAGAGAGACTAAAAGCTAAGTTGTCCAAAAGTTGTCACGTTTCTCTAGGAAACAACAAACAACAAAAACGCTTGCCATTTTGAGACTCTGGCGGGGCTCTTGGCTCTCATACATGGCCTCGGAGGTCTGTGGAATATGTGCAGTCGCCTGCTGCGACGTTTTGACGGGTGTATGCCTCGATTTTATATCAATTCGTATGTTAAACCCATCCTTATCTCCCACTCTTGCAAGCTTCCTTAGGTAGCCAACTAATTCTGTTTTGTTTTTGGAAAGGTCATGCGTTCACGGAAAATCTTGGTGACTGTATCTGTGTGAGACGTGAAAATGAAGATGTAGACCATGAACGAGAGTCCTTGATCCCCACAACGCAGGACTTAGCACCACGCTCTCAGTCGCCGATGATAGTACGGCAATCAGGTTAGCATAGGATGCTGGTCTACTTCAGCGAGTAAGTTGTACTTTTGCTACCGGCTCCCTATAGTGATGAGACCCAATTTTGATTTTGGAAGCTCCGTTGGCATCGTTAATGTGTCTCATGGCTATCAACGTCACCCTTGGAACTTAATACGATATCAGCCACCACTAACAAGGTTTAACGCTCACGTTGCTTCATCAAACAAGAGAACAGCTCACTTCCTTCAAACGGTGCACCGAGAGTCCATGGAATGTCATCTAGTTACAACGATTTGCTCGATCCCTGTATACGCTATCATCAATAATCATACTAATCAATCAAGTCATGTAGTAGTAGTAGTAGTATATTACCGGCATGGTCTAATCGCCTGTTGCACTGCATCTGTTGTTACCATCCTGTCCTAGGCTAGCTATATATTGACATCTTCTGCAACTGCAAGAACCCTACTAATCCTGGATTCGCTGTTCTTTTTGCCACAACTGAAACCCGATCATTATGTGCTTAGCGCTTCTGACACTGTCCAACTTCGAAAACGATATATCAGCTCTTTATAAACCTGAAGCGAGTGGAGTGCTGAACACATTAGGAAGCTAGGTGGTGGCGCCTCCCACTTTTCTAATTCGTTTCCCCGTCGTTCAGCCACATCAAACTGCTGATATCCAGTTAAATGAGTATTATCTGCATCCGCCGCACGCCAACCAAATAGAATTGGCTAAGCCTATATCTTAGACTAGCCTGTATATCGTCTAGATTCCAGGATTTTCCGATGCGTCGTCGTTTGACAACAGACAAGGAGGCGGCAGTTCCAGTCGGACCAGTCGGTCATTTTGAATTTCAGCCCTTATGTTACAGTCCACCCTTCTCGATGAGCCAAAGTTTCTGAATCATCCAAGTATGCCATCGCATCGTTGCATGCACATTGACCACGTTCGTCGTTTGAAAACGCCCTACACACCAATTCTACGAGCATAATAGGTAAAAGGAGTAAGTACAAATTAGAGTACCATAACAACAAGAGTTTCGAAGATTGGATGCAGCAAGTGGTGTACGTGGATAATGACTGTATATACGAAAAGCGCAATTATTATAATAAATCAGTTATAAGTCTGTGTATAGCGTTTTCCGGGGCAAAAGAATGCCGAGTAGACAGCTTCCACGTAAAAAGTCCTTCTTGATGTGTTGTGGTCTCGCCTAACACCTATGTATATGGCCCCAGTTTGATTCAGCACAACTGCCACATCTTCACAGAGTCGCTATCGAAAGGGAAACCGATTGCCAGATTAGTTCGATTACAGATTGGCCGAACAGGGGAGCACATACACCACAAGAGCACGATCTTCAACGCTCGTGGGCCAAGTAGGCAGCCACTGATCTTTGTTCGCCCAAAAGTCTGCCATGGCATCTAGGTGATCGATCGGTAAGCTCGAATACTGGTTACTGATAACGATGATTGTCACTTAGTGAACCATCAAGCCATGGCTTATCTCCAGCACCATCAGGGAACCATCCGTTCGTCCCCCCGACAGCCACGTTCAAGATAAGATAGAACGCTAGAAACGCCATAAGCGAGCGCTAAGAGATAGCTCGTTGTACTTACATTGGTCAAAAGGTGCAGCAGTCGTCCCGTTGACCCACGGGTTGTTCAAAATTATCGACTCCGAGCCATTTTGCACAACAGGGGGGAAATCCCCGCGTTCCCAGAAGCTCTGCTTGTTGAGCTTGAGCACCGGCATCATGTGGTGCAGGCGAGTATCCACGTAGATTCGGCTGCATGCACATCGTAAATTAGCCTTGAAAGAGGGAATGGTCAATTGAACACACATGAAGTCCTCGGTCCACTCGAGGGCATAGGTGTGGAAGTCAGTATCGTAGGATCCGCGCCTCAAGGGCCATGCGCCATAGGTCTTGGCAACGGCATTGAGCCATGATAATGGTCCCCAGTTTAGGGATGCTCGAACCCAGTTTGTACCTCTGCAATATATATCAGCATACAGGACGTAGAGCTTGCTTCCTTAGACATACTGTTTGGGATAGCTGGGACCGTTTCCACGCGCCTCCATAATATCGATTTCCCCTGGGAAGAAGGCAAGTTCAAAATAGGGCTTTAACGCCACCTCGACAGGGGAAAAAGTCTAACGTACCGCTTAGGGGCCATGCACCATATGTGTTATTAACGGGAAGCATCCAAATAGCAGGCCATAGCTAAAGACACGCGACAAGAGTTAGTCTCCGCCACAGCTATTCTTGTCATTGACTTTGCTCACCCAATCCCTAGACAAAAAGGTTAGTGGGCAAATTCATTGATTGCGTCCACGTTACGCACCCCCGAGGAATTTTCGCCCGGACTTCGACCCTTCCGAATTTAATGCTAGCGCTCCTTCGCGTACTGATTCGCGCGCTCTGAACGGGATTGATGATGGATCCAGAGGTAGAGTTACTAACGGCTGAGCATGCCTTGGTGTAAGCCTCGACATCGAAGTCTGCATCTGAGACGATGTTGCTGATGGATGTCCCGTCATTCGATGGGTCGGTGTATTCGACGCCCCGAGTAATATTATATGTGCATCCGGTAATGTTATAGACGTAACCGTTCACGATCGCATCTTCTCCGAGGTTGTCTGAGGTGAGGGTAGGCGCGATGTAAAGGAGGCCGTCTTGGACAAAGGAATTGTTTGTCGACGCGGTGGTCATTTCAAATTCTCCATTCCTATTACAAAAATTAGCTTTACAAGCTAACCCACATGTCACAGCACTTACCCAAATCCGCTCATGTCGACCTCGCGAAAAAATGTTCCATTGTCGCCAAACACGCCATCTTCGGAGTCAAAGTTCTCGTCCAGTACCATGCAGAGGTTCCCCGTGATCAAAGGAACATCCTTCCATCCAGTGTAGCATCTAATGACGCCGCATGCAATCCCAACAAGCATCACAGCATAGGTGATGAAGTAGGCAATGCGACTGTATGGATCCCTCTCCTTTAGCCAAGGTTTTTCAAGAGCTCCCTTAGCTGCCAACATAGTTGATTTAGGACGCGCACGCTCCACCTTGGCAACAGGTGCGGCACTCATCATAGTGAGGGGCCGCGGAGGGGGAGAGGTAAATGCCTCCCTGATGCGGGTCGCCGACCCGCGATTAGATTGCAAATCGGCAGTGCTAGGACGGCTGCTAAAATTGCCAGAGAATCTCCCGAGGTCAGCCACGCTGGTAGCTCGGGAAGTAACACCACTCCTAGGAGTGTCGGGGAAAGGGAAATGAGAGGTTGAACTGTTGTGCGCATGATTCCCAGGAGATTCTATTGCGCTAGAACCAAAACTGATGACACTCCCGGGAGGAGAAAATGGATTCGCTGGGTTCCCGAAGGTGGTGCTGCGAGGGGTTACGGGAGGTGTCTCAACGTAAGATATTGCGCCAGAAGTAGTACGAGAGTGAGAGTGAAACTGTTGATCGAGTTCAGCATCGCTGCCCTGTACAAAATATTGTGGTTGCGGGGGAGCGAGCTTCGCTGAATCGTCCTGACTTTGATTGAGAATTGGCTTCGACATGGGCGCGAGACAGTCGCACTGAGAGGGCAAATGGGAAGACAAACAAGCAGCCGGATGGACAGATGGTAGACACGCAGGGATATAAGGCAAGCGTGGGTTGACGTTGATAACTTTGCGCTTCGAAAATTGTAGGCCAGACGGATACACGTCCTTTCGTCTGTCCAACAAATAAGTTGGGTACCTGAGTTCTATTACCTTAGACGGATCTGAAGACCGGCAGAATCGATATTTTCTACTACATCCGATTCTTCCTTGATCAAAGGTTGTTGGCACTTTAGGTTCCGTAGATAACCCCTTCGGACTGACAGAACACCAGTATGCCTTGCCGCTTTCCCGACGCCTGTTGGGCTGTGTTGCGTGGGAGTTAAGCCGGACAACGTGTCATCGCGTCTCTTCTGAACGACATATTGAGTTGAGAGTCACGGCATGGTATCATGATGCCCTCGGTCATGTCGATCATTGGCTTGCAAATGCGAGATCTCCGTTCTGCACCCTGTAGAAAGTCCCTTGGCTCCTCCGCTTGAATGGGTGCTTGCTTTGTTCTATATTCGTGGCGCCTCGTTTTGGGCGCTGGTTTACACCAGAGTCCACTTTACGAAGTTGTTGGCCGCTGATAACGGAATGAAAGATATTCCTCCCGACCAAACATTGATTAGAGGACCTGCCATTCAACGTATATCTGTCACTTGTCATATCCGTACTTGAAGTTATACGTACGTCCTATCAAGGAACAGAGGGAGCAAGCGCTACAATTGCCTCAAGCGAGCCAGAACAGAACATTACAGGGAAGCCAGTCCATGCGGGTGAATTCTGGAACCGGAAAATAACATCAGGCGATGGCGGAGAACGATTTGAAGGTAAAAGTTCTTTTTCTTGTTCCGGGCAAAGGATTTGATGGATTTTGCCAGTGGCTACCCAAAGATGCCAGGTGGGTACTGGTACTGGAGCAAGCAGAACGTATCAGGAAGTCACAATGCAGGTCTCCAGTCATTCAATCAGCCCCCTGGTGAAGCGACTCTTTCCATAAGTACTGTAACTGAAATTTCCCACTCAAGTGAAAGAGAACGAAGGAGAACGTCTGTGTGAATGTAAATAATTCATAGCACGACTGCCACGTTTGTAATGAATCACCGACATGCACATTACAATCTATACTAGTCCCTTTTATAACCCACGATTCAGGTTCAAACTTTCCGATCAGTGTCCAATTTCCCATCTCTCTCTTGCATACTATAAATTTCTCTCGATAACAGGCGATAATGCTTGTCCATCATGGACCTGAACTTGAACGCACGTCCTATGGTTTATATTGTCCGAACCTGGCAGTATCGACAACTGGGGAGCGCAAAGCAGTAACGCCAGCAGGAACGCCTCGGTGATTCCTGGACGAACATCAAGCAATTCACATTTATTATTGAATTGCAACATATTTTCATTTTCTCGATCTTTGAGAACGGCTTTGAGAATGTCTTGAACTCAAGGAGCTCAAAAAGCTCAAGCAAGTTCATTCATAAGCCCGTTGGCCTACATTCTCCCCAAGGCTCGCATAATAAACTTCCATTCTTCTGGCTGGCGTTCCTGTTTTTTAACAGGGGATATGGAACTCACTTTGACAGCCAACATAAAATATTCATAATACAATGGACCTTAGTCTTGGAAGCTTGACGCAGAGTTCATATGATAGGATGGCAGGCAGGAACGGCCCCGATATTCGTGGACCTGTCTAAGTTCAGTATAATTTTTAACCTGCGGCGGATATCAGTGGCGCCCTGCAACTGCTTGTGTCAAACGCATCACAGTTCAAGGAGACTTTTGAGTAGCGTTGAAAGAGTGATCCAGTATCGGACAGCATTACCACATATGCTGAAACTTTCCAGTAATACCGCATCAGTCGTGGTCGAGATGATCGCACTCCTTTGGCGTCATTAATATGCAGTAACAATACATAGAACTTGGAATAGCTCGTGGGATCAGACAAAAATGAAGGCACAATAACAACTCTCGCCAAGAGATCGTCAAGAGGCGAACAGCCCCTGGATTCCACCAGTCTAGAAACTTAAATTTGGAATCCACTCATTAAACATAGTTTATGAGACAGGGAACGGGTTTACCACAACTCCAGCCTCTAGATCTGTCCCGGACTCGGAGACAAGCTGATATGATGCTTACTATAGCAGCTCATGCTGCTGGCAGGTAGGCTCCAAGTGATTGAAAGCTCACGGATACCACAGAGCGGCAGCCTTTAGCGACGAAGATACAACCAGACGAGGATTTGAAAAGTTGACAGACATGCCGAGAAACGGAGCAGAAGGCAAAGCCAAACATAAGGCAATACCGCCAAAAATCGAATGATGACAGTTGATTTGACATGATTCTTCTCTCGCACGCGTTGGTGTCAGCGTTTGATTGTTACGCACAGGAAGTCCTACGCTTGTGCCGGATAATCCAAGAAATCCAAGTGATCCTAACGCATCGCGGTTATCTCGACTTGTTGAAGCCGGACTACCGAGAATTGGGATAGTCTAAATAGCGCCACGCCGCATGCGTACCAGAAGGTTCGGTGAAGAAGGGTTCGTCTCAAGCTTTCCTCCTTTACTTTGGCTGTGTGACTGGTATATCTAAATCAGTTGCCCTTCGAGAACAAGGCAACTCAAAGGAAGATTCATCCGGCCCCTGCCATTGTTTTCGCAAGGAGATCAGCTTGTGTGCTCATCATTTGGGGATCGTTTCCCGATACATAATCCGATCAAAATCTCATGGTAAGAAGGCAGGTTATGGATACTAATGCGTCTATTCGAGGAACTGTATGCATGTGTTGTTGTTCCTGTCTTCCACCGTGCTGTTCCCGGGGCAATTTTTCGACCACCGAACTGTCACTTACTTCTCATCTTCCGTCACTTTGAGCATGTACAGCCTGCTGTCCCACCCGCGCGATCTTGTATCCGAATCTGGGGGTCTGGCTTCTCAAATGAGACCCTTGACGCAAATAAGTCACGTCTGCAGGGCCTTTTTGCCGAATAATGATAACGTCTGATTCACACACATCCATGAAATCTCTTTTAAACTCCTAGCCATCGATCTGTCTACCTTTGGGCCCGTTACTGTAGCTTACGACCCGGCTTTCAGTTCTTTTTCGTGCTCGTCAGCCCAAATAATTAGGCATCATGGATTATGATTCCTACGACGCTGTCTTGCATTGGATTTTTCGTTCAGTACGCCGTTCAATACTGGGACCCAACTAACGTGATGGTTAACTCATTTCGCAGACCCAAGGCGATGCTTGGTTCAAGCCGTCCGAGGAGAATATATCTGCTGGCGTTTGTTTGCGAGTAGACCCAGGACAGTTTCGTGTCTTCCCTTACGAAAACCCATATTTGGCGCCTTTCGAGGCTGCTGTACGCTCTTTGAACCCATTGGTCGCCGTCAAGATTCGGAGTGCTGCTGTACATTCAGCACTTGCCACTGTGTACAAACAAATCCTTCCACTCCTTATCAGCTTTGCTCATCGTTCCACAGTTCTGACGATGCCGAAGCCATTTATATTGACATTAATACCCGAATTCAAGTCCTTGCTTCAGTAAACCATCTCCCAAAGGCTGACAAGGAACAATGCGGAGCTTTCATTGTACGTCTACGTGTTATTTTAATGTTATACCCTCTTCTCATTGTGCACCGCACAGCGTGATGAACGTGTGCTGATTGTTTGGTCAGACGACCTTGACCACATTGTGCCCTTGTGTGCCGAATTCGAAGAGAAGATAATGAAGCTCGTTTGGCGTTCTCGTACCAATCCAGGCTCCATCATCACTTCCTCGACGACCTCCGTTGCTCCCTCAACTACCGCGTCAAACGTCAACCTCAACGAGAAGGATGCCCATCAGCCCATCACTGCTACTGATGCTGTCGCTCTTGCTGAAAAAGAATCAACCACAGTTTCAAAAGTAGAACCCGAGCCATCTCAGTCGAAATGGAGTTGGAAACTTTCCAAGAAACGTCCCTCGAAGGTTAATAAGGACATTGAAAAAGGTTCCAGTGGTCGCGAAGACCGACCCATCCGTCTATTTGGACCATTTTATGGTGGCCTCGGCCTTGGTTTTGCTGTTTGTGAGTACTAGTATAGCTTAAAACGTATATCGAATCTCATGTGCTTTAGTTTTCATTCTGAGCGGTCTTGCTATTCTCCTTCAAGAATACCGCCTCGATCTAGGCACCACTCGTTTCGCTCTCCTGGTCACGACGCCTTTCCTCCTTTGCGTATCCCTGGTATGGTTATATCATCAGCTTGATTGATGCCAAGATTTTCCCTTATTCAAATCTTGTAGTTCTTCGCCCTACAAATCGTAGCGAATGTGTCTTTCGTGTACGTGTTTCTTTGAATTACCCTTGACAGCTGTTAACAACGTACATAGCCTGGGGCCCGTTGCACAATATCATGAGAACTCACGTTACTACTCTGCGAATAAACCTGAAGCCAATACAGAAGTCGATTCTCAGTTGCCTCATGTCACTGTCGAACTTCCTGTCTACAAGGAGAGCCTTGAAGAGACAATGTGAGTTGATTTTGTTGCTATATTCAGCCTTACTTCTTCACCATATACGTAATCCGTGATGCACGGCGCCCTTTTATTTGTGTTTTCGAATGCTCACCGAGGAAATTTTGATTCAGTGCTCCCTCGGTGTTCTCGCTCAAGAAGGCTATGCAAACTTATGCTAGACAAGGTGGAACGTCATCGATCTTTGTCCATGATGATGGACTTCAAATCATCGATGAGGACGAGCGACAGAAACGCATCGCCTTCTACGCTGACCACAATATCGGATGGGTTGCCCGCCCAGGACATTCGAGTGCGGCTGATGGCTTCAAGCGTGCTGGCCGTTTTAAGAAGGCTTCGAACATGAATTATGGCCTGCAAGTAGGTTATACTCTTGCATAATGGAAATCTCTTCCCAACATGATCTTTCTAGCTCTCCCTACTCATGGAGAAACACATACTCGCCCTCGAGGCTTCTGGGGCATATGATGCTAACCCAGACAGTGACTCTTTGGAGGATAAAGCACTCGAACTTGCCATTGAAGAGGTGTATCAATCAAACGGCCAGAAATGGAGGCCCTGGGCGAAGAACGCCAGGTCAATTCGTATGGGGGAAGTCATCTTGATAGTGGATTCCGACACCATTGTTCCCGAGGCAAGTGACGAGCAAAATCATCTCGTTCTTTACTCAATGTTCCGATAGGATTGTTTCCGAGATGCTGCACGCGAGTTGACCGAGTGTCCAGAAGTTGCTATCATCCAGCACGAGTCTGGTAAGGACTAAAGTAATCCTTTGGGCCTTTCAGCGTTCTCACGCCAGGGATCATAGACGTCATGCAGGTTGCACACCACTACTTCGAGAATGGTATTGCTCACTTTACACGCCGGATTAACAAGTGTATCTCCATGGGTTGCGCGAACGGTGAAGTGGCGCCATTCGTTGGACATAATGCCTTCCTTCGATGGTCGGCTCTTCAAGACGCCGCTTTCGTCGATGTTGAGGATGGCGTTACAAAGATTTGGTCTGAAACCAATGTCTCCGAAGACTTTGATATGGCATTACGTCTCCAGGTGCGTACTACCTATGCAAAGTCGACTTACCATTAACACACCTGTAGCTAAAAGGATACATTATTCGATGGGCTACGTACTCTGATGGAGGTTTCAAGGAAGGTGTATCTTTGACGGTAGATGATGAGCTGAACAGGTGGCAAAAATATTCCTATGGTTCGTGGTTCCGCCATCATTGATGGAAACCTCCTTACCTTTTGATGATGATAGGATGCAATGAGCTTATTTTCAACCCGCTCATTGACTGGTGGCATATGGGCCCCATCACCAAGCAGCTTCGTCTCTTCCTGTGGTCTAATGCCCCAGTCCACTACAAGATCACAATGATGTCCTACATGTTCTCTTACTACGGAATTGCTGCTTCTGCCGTCCTATCAGTCCTCAACTACCTCCTTCTAGGATGGGCTCTTGAGGTTGATGGGTATTACCTGCATAGTTTCGAAATTTGGCTCGCTTGCACGGTAGTATTTCCAGGCGCAGGTAACCTTGGGTATACTCTCCTGGAATACCGTCTCGGTCGACGCGATCTTCTTCCTGCCCTAATAGAGAATGTTACTTGGATCCCGTTTTTGTATGTCCTTTTCATTACGTCAATGGTCACCTCTCAACATTTGTAGCTTTTTCTTCTTTGGAGGCCTCAGTATCCATCTTTCCACCGCCCTTCTTGCACATATGTTCTCTTATAACATCACCTGGGGCGCTACTAAGAAGGTGCGTCGTCGGCATAGATTTTCTTGACTAACTCCCTCTGAATGTTCTCGATGTACAGGAGGTTGAGCGTTCCAACTTTTGGATTGAAATCCCGAGGATATGGAAGCGTTTCTGGCTAGCATTTGTTCTTTGCTCCATTGCCATCCTTGCCATAATCATCTTATCGACTGGTTTGATATCTCCAGAGTGGAGAATCCCTGGGACTTCCTGGGCAGTTATCTTGCCCCTAGCAATCGTCACCTCGGGGCACATCCTATTCCCCGTACGTTCGGTCGGTTGTTGTGTAGGCCGCTCGAACTAACTTTTGCCAGATCGTTCTTAACCCGTGGCTAATGGTTTTCTCTTACTGAGCCTTCTATTTACTATTCCATACGATCACCAGAGTTACAATCCGTTGCCCTACCACGAATGCACAACCACATCGCCGCCATTCCTTTCGAAGTCACTCTCTTTACGAACGAACACTCTGTCTCTATTCCTTTTATTTTTTTGGGCATTGCGTTTGGACAATCGCTGATCTCTTATGTTATTGACATTGGAAGTCCATGGACGTTTCTTTGTCTGTTTATATATTCATCTAGACATCGGTACTATATCATAATTTCACCCCTTCCTGTATACGGACGCAATTCTTTGCCATTGCTCAACGAATTCAAAGATTAGACAAATGAGTCGCCTTGTTACTGACAACTTCGCTATTTATGTATCTTGTCACACGCGGACCGCAGGGGTAAAAAAAAACTGTCTTTCTTCCTTATGACAGATATCAACAGTCACGGTGACTCTCAAATCGCAAAAGTAGTTAATCCACTCCGTGCTTATCGTTGTCGTATGTGAGCATGCAGTCAATGCAAGTCTGGCTCCACTGTCCTCTTACATCGTATGACTCGATTCATTTTTTTCGTAGGCTGTAAGTACGCTTCAGTTCGGACCGACGTGCAAAAGTATGGAAAGCCAGACGGTCGCGCTACAAACAAAGGCGCGGCATGTGCTGTTCCGCGGGTAGAACTTATCGCCAGTATGCAAGGACCCCATGAACTACAAAATTAATTTTCTCACCAATAAATTCTGCTTTCTTAATGATAACTTTGAATACTGGTAAGCTTGCGGCGCTATTAGTATTCTCTGTGAATGCTTGCTAAGTAAGCAAACCTAATTGGGACAGC
>JABAJS010000126.1:5860-19414 GCA_018221635.1 Tephrocybe sp. 10521TJB
ATGTATTCAGCGAACATACCACATAAGAGATGGCAAATGCCGTCCCGGCCGCCATACTTTCATTCTGGGCATGAACTAAAGAGCAATCCATCAGCTTAAAATCATTGATAATCTGTGTATTTAATACACACGGTTTGGGTCGGATATGCAGTTAGTATTATTCACCTACAGGTGGAACATGTTACATAAATCCAATCGAAGGGATAATGCAAGAGCGCACATAGAAGCCATCGGGGTATGTATTCCCATCCGTCCATTCGCTGGTGTATATACCGCCGTAGGAAAGAGTCGTTGTGGCACGGTTGGGAGCAATCTCGACTGTGAAGTTCTGACCCGCCGGTCTTGAATAAAGGTTCTCAGCATGGGCACAAATTTACCACCTTATGGAAGGAACCTACATCTCAAGGAATTCACCGTCTGGAGGGGGATATTCGTCGCACTAAATAAATAGTCAAATGGTCAAACGACCTCAAGTCTACAAAATGCCATAACGTACGCCGTTGTAATGGTGGACTTGGAAAGAAGAGAGAAGGTGTAAGCTATGGGGGATTATTGGCGAGACACCTGAAAGAACTCACACCACCACTGCTCCTTGGTCATCATATACAACGGAGACACGGGTGCTTGAGCGTTCTGGTCGTCCTCAAGCTGTGCACCCTGGAAGTCATGTTCAGTGAATTTATGGACGTCATAAAATAAAGATATACATACATTCCGGCAGTACATCCCGTCTGCCCACGCCGCCATATGAGCATTTGTGAATGCGACGCAGACGGAAAGGATGAACAATGCAGAGTGCATTTTATCTTTAAGAGATTTTAAAAGATAGTGAGCGGTAAAATGATCGTGGCCACTTCTCGAGAGTAGAGAAGAGAAGAGAGGAAAGAGAGATAGTTTTTGGTTAGCATAGTGGAAGTCGCGCAATATAAAGTATCTGCTCAGAAATAAATCAGCACCCACAGTACAGAGAAAAGGAAGAAGAGGGCGCTGGTTGTCAGGCACCTGTGGCCATCGAGGATGGGAGCATCAAATCAGATATCTGACCACGTTGCTTAAACACAAACTACTACTTCTCTTCTCATCTGCGGCGAGCGAAGGTCTAGCCAGTGTTTTTGTGGGCGAAACTCATCATTATATGGAGCGCGAGGCATTCGCCTTTAGATGGTTACCTAGGCCCAGCCAATATTTCAGTGGAAGGAAGTTCCGTGGTAAGCCGTCGACTGCTCATTGGTCAGTAGCAAAGGTTATGGCGGTGATTTATTTCCTCGATGCACCGATCACGCACCCGAGAAATCAGGATGAAACACAAAGCTGTCAACAAAGCCGTGATTTTAAGCACCATTGTTCACGAAACTCACATTTGAGATACGTATAGTGGTGGAGTGGTGGCTTGTATTGAAATAGCGAATTCAAACATGCCACAGTCGCTTGTGAAGTAATGTAACCTAATGTTTGCGGGATTGCCCATCCACGAAAAATCGGACAAGATTTACTTCGAATTCCGCGAGCCCCATTAAAGAAGTACAATTAACTGTGAAAAGTTGTAAATGGGCATGAACACAACTATTAAGCAAATACAAACAAGACTCACCTTCATGGAGCTCGATAAACTCTTGTCCCAGCTGTGTTCTTCTATACATGTAAGAAAAGTGATGCATATCAGTTATACAAATGGATCTGAGAGATGGACGGTGATGTTGTAGTTTCTTGGCAAAAGCTGCACTTGATGTTGCCTCCTCGAGGCTTTGAGCGGACCAATTCAGGTTGATATTCTCCAGGCTGGTAGGAAGTATGTCGATCGAAATTGTATCCAGGAATCCCTATTCGGCCGGCTCAGACTAGTACGAATTAGAGCAAATCAAAATCTTACTGTCGGAGTGAATGGGCCACTTTCGAAGTCAGGATAGTGACCAAGATCAAGAGTCTTGAGGCGGGGAAGCATAGAGGCGATGGATGTTAGAGATGGTAAGTCTAAATGCTCCAGCTGTGCTTTAAAGAATTCTAAATTCTTCAGGCTCTCTTTGTAAGGACCAAGCTCGCGAACCAGAGCATCGGGGTTAATCCCGGTCTTACCAAAGTCGTCGAGCGACAATGTTTCCATTTCGTCGGCCGCCACGAGGTGAAGGAGTTTGTACGGTCCTTTATAATATACCAGAGGTAGCAGTGTATGAGAGAGTCGGCCAGAAGCAGGTAAACTAAAGTTTTTATCACTGCTGCTTGCCAAAGAAAGAGTAAGCTTGCTGAGACTCGGGAATCCCTGCAGTATGCCGGGAAGATGTGGAAGGAGGTTTTTAGGTAAGGAGAGGAACAGTGTTTTCAAAAATGGGAAAGACCGAAGTGTCGGAGCGTCCCTGAAGAACGCAGTAGAGGTATAATGGGGCGATATAGTGAGACTTGCCAGGCGCTTTGGGTCCAAAATGTCTTTTAAAAAATGTCCGACTCCACTATACGTTTGCGATTCAGGTGTGTAGATGTGATGGATTGCGACGTCCGATGCATGAATAATGGGAACAGGAGAGATGTTCGCAGGTAATTCGCAGCAACTGAGAGACAGAGATCTGATGCTAGCAGGTAAAAGATCGAGCTGGAGAACAGCAGCGGGAGTAAACGCCACGTTATAAAAATCGAGGGTCCTGAGGTTTGAAAAACAGGGAAGCAGCTGAAAAAAAGCATCGAGAAGAATGTGAGGGTTAGAAATTTCCGATGGGTCATGTCCATATTTTTTCAATTCGTATGGCCAGAAAGGTATGATGTGGCAGGCGTGAACATGCCAGAAAATGTGTGGTGATGTGAAAAAGTTCAGCATCTCCATCGCTCTCTTAGAAGCGGCACCGGAAAGTGGCAGGAGCGGTAGAATATGTGTTTCAGGATGGTCAACAATGTAGGGCCTGAAAGTAAACTTCTTGAATATCCGCGGCAGACTGAGGGACCGGAAAATGTGGCAAGTGAGAGTCACTGTCGGAAGTTGGTCCAGCGGTATTCTTTTAATTACTTCACCCCACACTTCATTGGGGAGCGAGGGGTGGATGGTAGTCATCGTTGGAGAAAGAGTTAATTTTGCCGCGTGCAATGTCCGTGTTCTGTTACCTATCCAAGCTTTTTTTTTTCGAAACATGATCTGACTTCGCGGCGACTGGCCATTATGCCACTGCTAGTTGAAAAAAAATCGTACTTGTATGTCCACCGACAGACATCATCTCACGCGGGTATGTAGGCAGTGTATATGTTTTCCTGTCGTTCATAATTTGACATCATATTGTGACAGTAAATCATAGGCTCGCAATCCGTCTTTGAGAATTGACAGAGGTTCACACTGAATCAGCATGCCGATCGTATACCAGACCCGAGCAACAACAACCACCGCTGATCTATGCTAAAATTAGGTTTCCTGGCATGGTTCGTCATTTTCCTAGTGAATCTACGTCCATAACCTTCTCTCCGTTAATCCTACTATAATTCATCTTGGAAAGAAAATCAAAGTCAGGTAATACTTGAGGACTGCAAGACGTGGCCCGGTGTTATACAGATAGATGACTCCCTTTGACATCTGCCACGATGCGCCATATGTTGTTCGTTATTCGTTCATCAGATTATTGTCTTCTGCGATGAAATATTGACACTTGCAGTAGACTCACGCAAGGCACTATCATCTCTCTATGATAAATAAAGGATCAAATTCCATGTCTAGTGCATCTTTGCGCACACACGGTTGTGCTTCTTACTCCTGTCGCCCGTTGGTTCAACTTGTGTTAGGACCCTTTTCATGGTTTTGGCAATGTCGTGTCGAATCGCACAGCCATTATGTTGCAGACCTTCAGAACATCGAGCACGACCTGGTGGACATAGGCCTGCCATACAGTGAGCTCTAATCAATTCCATGGTAGATGGGTTTGTAGACAATTCTTTACTATGATCCTTCGACATCTCATCTTTGATTGTTGATATCGCATTTGGTAGTGGCAGAGCAATCAAGTCCATGCTATTCTGAGATCTAGCCGCCTCATTGGGGTGCTAGTTAATTTTGACGGTACCACGGGTGCAACGGTACCCGGGGGCGACGGCAACCAGCGAACAACGCTCAAGCCGACATCATGTATCCTGTAACAGATACTAAAACGTTATGACCTGCGGTAAAGCCGTTGCAACCTATCCCCTCTGACGGTCGATGACTTCGTGTATCTGACGAACGCCCAGACTGCACACTCCTCACTCTCGTTCCTAACTTTTCAGCTGTCCTTCTTTTGCTTTGTGCCTTCTTGCCACCTCGCGATCTCGCGGTCTAACGCAGAGTTTGACTGGGCTGGGTGATGCTGCGTTCAAGGACAGTATTTGGGTTGTTTGTTGGAGCAGTTTGTACACCCTTCCGAACGATCTTGGCCCAAACAACACATACCGTTGGTCACCGCCCTCGTCTTCCTCCTCCACCACTGATCATCTCCTCTCATGCAGGTCACCGTAGGGGCCGATGGCAGCTTTTATAATCCCCCGACTACTTCAGCTGGAATTAACGATACGGTCAACTTCGTCTTCGATGGCCTGTAAGTACGTTTAGTATTCTCACCCCAAAATCTAATCACCTAAGGGACTCGCAGTGCACACAGCGTCGTCCAAGCCTCTTTTGAAAACCCATGCTTCCCGGCCCAGGGTGGATTCAGCAGTGGATTAGTGCAACGAGTGAATCTCTCTGGCCCAGCTCCGATTTGGACCCTGAAAATCACGAATGTCACTTCTGGTAAGTGGACTAGAGATGACGTCTTGCATGTTCATGGGGCGCAGAGTTTGACAGGTTCAATCTACAGGTATATGGTTTTACTGTGGTAGTACCTTTCCAGTGAGTCACTGTGCGTCTGGTATGGTGGGGTGAGTGCCTACGATGCTTATCATAATTTGAGAGCGGTGGAGTGCTTACTGGACTCCGTGAATCTAGGGCTATAAATCCGCCATCCATGGAAACTTATAGCCAGTTTCTTGCGGCAGCGAAACTTGTGACGACTGTCGGGGTGGGTCTTCTCACCGTGTCTAACTCTTGCGCTAGTTCTCATCGGCATTTCGGATTTTCAGCCACCAGTTACGGTTGCCCTCTCCGGACAGTCAGCATTTGCTACAGCGGCACCGCAGGATCCGTTATCTCAAGCCACTGTATCTCCAACATCCGTTCCGACTTTGGAATCTAGCACGAGTTCAAGTTCTACGGCGCCCTCTTCCATATCGTCGTTATCCCTAATAACCCCACCACCTTCGGTTACGCCGACTGAGTCTTCGTCACTATCTACGTCCTCTTCGCACAACGGCGCGATTATTGGTGGCTCAGTCGCAGGGGGATTGGTGTTCCTCGCTCTTTTGGCATTTCTTATTTGCTTCCTGCTTCGTACAACGGACCGGAGCGAGCGACGAGGGTCTAAAGATTTCTTCCGATACAGAGCGCAGACCCCGATACTAGGCGCTGCTACCGATGCCTTCAATCCCTCTCGATTCGTCAGCTCTTCAAATGACCGTGCCCGCCAAAGGTTGCTTTTCACGTCTGCCCAGTCTACTCCAATGTCTGCTCCCCCTCCCCTGTCGCCAGAACCAGTCCCTTACCATCCTTACCGAAATGCAACCCCTGAAATGAACGCCGTGGTCTCCCCCCAAGTGCCTAGTTCTTCCGCAGCGCCTACTTCCTCATCACCTGCCCGCCCAAAAGTACCTATCACCCACACTACACCTAGGTCTCCCCCTCGCCCACCTCGACCATCCCCAGCGCCTGTGCTTTCACTCCCTGTGGCACTCTTCCCCCCACAAGTGGATCACAAACCACCGCTCTCCACAGGAACAACGTCAGTGGGTGCAGAGGATCGCCCAAATGTACACGTGCTTGCGAGGGAAGTCACGTCAGCTTTATTGCATGCTAGGGGTAGTGGTGGGACCTTCAGTTCGGACAACTCGTTGAATCCGAATCGGAGAGAGAGTACAGCACCCCCAAGGTATCGAGCGACCATCCTGTAAAAAGAATACTCTTTTGTATCATTATGCACTGATCTTTGTTGTACTCATACACCTATGTACTGTTACCGCTTCTAATAACGCACGTAGATTGTTCCTTGTGAACCTTATCATACCCTCATGTCCTGTGAAGTTTCTGCATCTTACATCGTATATGTCCACTACTATTCATAAACACATAACGTGAACATTAAATTCACCATAAGTGGTTGTCCTTTCAAGATCGAATATACATCTTGAGTCACCAGAATTCAGAAAATAGAAAGTCCTGGCATACTGACCTCCTGACTTTTCCCACATTCCCATCAACCTTGCGCCAGGCCAATGACACCGTTGCTTTAAGAATGCGGGTCGGCAGAAGTAGTTGGGCTTGTTGTTCCCCCAATTCCCTCGTCGGTTGTCGGTGTAGGGGTAGTTGTAGAAGATGCGCTGACTGTGGTTTGTGATATCCCGCTGGACGTGGACCCTCCGCCAACCGAGCCACCAATTCCCTGGCTTTGCCCCCCACCAGTTCCGACATCATTATTGCTTGACTTATGGCGAGTACCACCCACCGCACCACCGATGACGGCTGCTATAATCACCACCACAGCGACGATGATAAGGATGATCCCTTTTGTTGTGCGCCAAAATGGGATCCGGGTTGTGGCTGCGCCATTGTACTCCTTATGAACGAGACCACGCTCAACATCAACCTGCGATGCTGAGATAGGTGGAGGAGTGGTATCACTCCGGTTGGGCTGCAACAGATCTGTGGTATATCCTTCCTAGAAGTATATACGAATTTCTCAGCAAACCATCACAGATAATGATAGGTTTAAGCGCGGCACCTGAAGCTGGGCTTTCGTCGCTGCTGGAGCGGCGGCGAGAAGGTTCTCGTCGTAAGGACTTGACATAGTAGGGCTAGCCTTGATTCCTCACTGAGGGTTAAGTAGAGAAAGTGATGAGCTCGTCGTGAGCTAGCGGCAGCGGGCGCTACTTGCCTTACTTGTCACTGTCAGCTGCCAGTTGGGAGAACAGCCTTGAGCGAGCCACATTGCCATCTGTTCACGCTCTTGTCAGGCACCGCATTTCATGTCGAAAGAGGGCCATCAAGATGTGTGACCTCGTGACTCTCCTGCACTGCGAATATTTCTTTCTGTCTCTTCATCATACTACTAAATTCACGAATTATTCACAAAGCTTGCAAACAAGCAATTCTCTGAAATTTTAATCCCCTTTTCTCCAAAGCCAAGAAAAACGTCAACTTCAATGTCACGTTGACATGTTGACTTGTCCGTACACGACGGAGTTGACAACTAGTTTGATCAACAGTGGAGACAGGAATAGTCTGGGCTATGAGAGGCCTCAGACGGTCGATAAGAACGCACACAAGGCCAAGAAAGAATAATTTTGGTTCGTACATAACTGACATACTAAATTCAGTCCATCTGATATAGTTTTCTCTTCCGATAGAGCCTACTCTGAGGCATTATGACGCCCTTTCAACCAATTTATCACCTCGTATGCGTTCCTGTCCGGCGGAAAGACGGGATACCATTTCCTGATGATCTTTCCATCCTGCACGGCGAGCGCGAGCCGCTTTACAAGTGGCTGACCTTCCCATTCAAAAGTTGGCAACTTGAGTCCATTGACCCACTTCAATTCCGTATCTGAAAGCAAATCATATGGGAGGTGTAGGCGTTCTTTGACCTCCGTTTGGTACGCCGTGCCTTGCGTCGACAGTCCGAAGATATGTTGAACCCCCAATCCGCGAAGCTCGGTGAACGTGTCACGGAATGCACAGGCCTGGGGAGTGCATCCTCGCGCACCCGGAATCAGATTCCACGACTCTGGGACGGCCACGCCTGGTTCACCTGTACGTGGGAAGCAGAAGATGACCGTTAAGCCGCCAAGTGAGGACACGTCAACGAGTGCGCCGGATGCAGTGGATGATAAGGGGATGGATGGGAGTATGGTGCCTTCGAGATGGTCGCAGGCACCGTCGTCGACCGGCACAGGCAGATTGTCGGGGAAGTCAAGATGATTTATCTTCGAGTCTATAATAATGGTCTGTTAGTCAGTTCCTTTCATGTTCTGCCGTAACTTACCACTCATTACTATGCAAGCACGCATGGATGATGGCGTAACAAAGAGATTCGGAGGACCCACCAAAGTAGCCGACGATCAGTGACTTGAATCAGATTAGCGTCTTATCGATCTCGAGCGTGACTCGTGCAATGAGTCATGGCAAAATTCAGCGCCACAGTGGTCAAGACAATGCATTTACTGCCAGATGACTACACTGTTCAAAAATGACAGGAAACTCTGGGTTTTTTGGTCCCCGAAATACTTGAACCGTTTACTATCTCACATTTTTCATTGGGATATATCATCAAGCCATCCTTCGAGGCTTATCGTGACCATTTCAAGTTTCAAGTAAATCAATCTTCTCTTATACCAAGGCGGTTCACGACTCTGGTGGAAATCAAGGCATACATACCTTGCACCATACCATTGCCAATGCAACGCAGCTCGAGCCCAATCAGACCGGCCCGTTGGACCCTAAGTGGACAACGTGATCTTGATAATCGTCCTCAACGTCCTTGTGCGTAGCCAGCGTGACTCATGCGTCATACGGTATTATCTATCCATCGGCGAAGCTGTAATTTACTCCATGCTCACGGTGAATTTGCGGTTTCCTCCCTTCTGGGCGCGGTGCACATGGTCAATTGGCAACGGAACGGGCACCATCATTTTCCGGATCGTCGTTAAGAACCATATTATCCCTAGGCCTTCTATTTCAGGGTTACTCGCTCTTTACATTTCAAGTCCGCTATGGACGCTCATCGTGCACTGCCCGCATATCGTCTGTAATATCCACATCTATTCAAATTTCGTCAATTCATTTTTATCGGATAATTTTATGACCATGATTACATGTGCTGTAGCGAGCACCTCTTTGAGAGCCCTTCTTTTCGTACTTGTAAGTAGGGTAGGATAGCCTTATCCGACACGCGCCTCACCTGTCGGTTCACTATTCTCAACACGCACCACCAGCCAACTTCGGCTGTGTCATTTTACGAGGGCGAGGTGGCTTCGATATCGATAGAAGCTTAAGCCTCATTTCCATCGGATGATTTACATAACCGTAGTACGCGTAATGACATGTGGTCAAAGGTCTTCTTCTTGTCCCTGCTAGTTTTAAAATGGGCCCATCGTAATCGTGGCCTAGTGTTGTTGGAGATCTTCAAGTGCAGGCCCGGAACTGTCTTGCCTCTCTTACGAGAACCGATTTATGTGTTGTCGGACAGTGCGAAGTTCCGTGGTGATTCCCACCTGCACCTGATTTTTGAGCTAACAGAGCGGAGAAAGCAGTTCAGGTTACGGTGAGGAGAAGCAGCATGCAGCAAACGAATATACAGCGAAAAGGTCTGGATAGTGCTTGATATTTTTTTGTCGCAAATTGAATGGTCTCGTGATTGTACCTCGATAACAGTATAGCCCTTCTACCCCCCTCTTCCACGCCACTTGTCAAAGACATGACTTCCAACCCTTTCAATTATCATTTATTCCCAGGCCAAACTTTGTGGTGCACGGCACTGCATGCCTCTCTAGGACCGCACTCTCAATTGAAGCTAGTTCAACTATACTGAAGCCCGTAAATCACGAGTCGGCAGAGAACATTTTTTTGCTTATTCTTCCACAATCAGAATCGGCCTCAGAGTATCCCACAGCCCGAACAATTGCAAAGCACACTAACATCACTCATTCGGATTTGCGCGTCAGGTTCACTACTAATCGCGATAAAGATCAGGGCGACATACTAAAGCTAGATTTATTCTTCTAAGCGGTGAGTCGTCGCCTCGAGCACGAGCTGAGCCGCCGCCTCGACTTGGCCTCATCCACCAACATTCGTCATTGAAATTTGACCCCCCAGAATCCAACTTTCACGGGGTGCGAAAAGCACGCCACCGCCATCACAAAGGGTAGATGGGAATAACCTGGCGTCATTCAGAAAAGAAGTTTTTAGACTCCTTCCTCCCGTCCACAACAACGGAACAAGCACGTTGCGATGAGAAGGGGCATATCTTGAAACCCCTGGCCTTCTTGCCCGAGGCTCAAACAACAGATGTACGGGGTTGATGGTATCGAACAGCTTTAACCTCCGTTCGATCATGTCTCAGGCCATTCACTTGGCTTCACCTTGGTCAGATCCGAATTTAGGCGTGCCACATGGCTGACCCTGAGTTATGGAGGGATCGCATCATTCACGGTGCACGCACGCACGATCACCGCGGAAGCATTTTTGTGCTTGACCAATGAATAGTTCTTAGTTGAGGCAAGAGACGAGGTGATAAAGACGGCCTAGTGCCTTAACGCATGGTTAGAACGAATTGAACGTTTTTGTGGAGTTGCGAGGAACGAGGAAGCGACTTGGACCGGCGGAAGCTTGGGTGGCGGACCTGGATGATGATGCAAGCCTCAATCGCGATCAGACCCAGTGACGCTGATGCTGTGTTAAAAGAAATTCAGGCTCCCTGCATTTTGTATGCCATCAGTCCACAGCTCTCCATAGGATCAGCGCGCAAGGGTTGAACTTCTTGTAAAAATGAATGAATGATCCATGGATGATAATTGAGGAATCGGGCTCGGAGGTCCGGGTCCGTTGTTACATATCGTCCCTTGCCGTCGCCGTAAGAGGATTAGATGATGGGGAAGGAAGGAAGTAGGGGATTGATAAGTAGGCAAATCATGATCCTTGGGGCGAGCGCCACGAGGATGTGATTAGGGTTTATGGCGTGGTAAGGCAGGATCTGCACAACGGAAATAACCCCCCCGTATTTGTGGTATCCTTATGAGGATTGTATGGGCGCGAGGCCCGAGTTCGGCGAGGGCTTTGCCCCGAAAAAGGGTTCCAGGGCGCAACATGTGCTGACTGACCCACTTGAAGATCTATTCTGGCGTACGCGATATTATGAGCTGGTTCCAAACTAGAACGAAGGCCCCATTTAGAACAAGGAAGAGGCGAGAGACGGTAGTGTTTGGTTATGACAGTGACATGATTCCGAAGGAGGAGGGGAAAAGAAACATGCATGAAGACGGAGGACCGAAAACATATCGAATGTCAGAATTCGAGGATTTCGAATCTACGGAGGCTGTCAGGAATACAAGGGCTTCGTTCGAAGGCACCCCGAAATCCGTCGACGGGTGATTGGGCCCTCGCCCACGATGCCGACGATTGGAACTGATGGTTGTAACATCTTGATCCTTGACTTAACATTTCGAGGGTGATTGCGGCTTGACGTGAGTTTTTTTGACATAAGACGTGGACGTAAATGCAGGCCACGTTAATGACACTTTGACAAGGGGATCAAGGATCTGTGAATATCATCATGATTCGGTTGCGAATGAGCCCTCGAGCTCGACACCCTCCGATTAACTTCAGTCGTGGTCATGCCGCCACGGGGCGGAAAGAAGGTTTGTTGGGATCTAAGCCCTGACGGCGAGGTGGTTCGCGTGATAATGATATGCTAGCTCCTAGGATTTGAGGAATTGTATTAGCAAGAGGTCGGAGAGGAGGAGGTTCTATGTCAAAAGCAATCTTTTGTTTGAATGTGGGTCGTTCTGGGCATCACAAGAGGGGGATGAGAGTGATACTTACAGACATTTGGCTGGTGGACGGCGTTCATTTTATTTCTTTCAAGATCGAGGGCGCAATGTAAAAATACGCGTAGGTTGGTTTGCCTCGCAATTCGCCGTCGGCTGAGTGACTGATCGTGTCCCATGAGGATGAAGTGAGTCATGCATGTGTTCGTGACGTGAGAATACATCGACTGCGGCGTTGACTATAGTGGGTACGTCGGTTGGAGCTTGAGTAACTCGACCGAGTCGACGCGCATTCCCGCCGATATGTACGAGTCATCATTGCATGGCCATGATGGGCATGCACGCCAACCCTTAGTAATAGAGATAGCAACTCAGGTGCCTTGTGGCGGTACCGCCACTAACCTCGAACCGACGCATAATTAAATAGTAAGTCACAGATGATCTTCGCTCTTCTTTGTATGATAATGGCCTCAGAAGGTGGATCAGGTGTGGAAGAAGGCAACTCGGCAAGTAGGAAACGGAGCCGATTGTGACGGCAGGCGCTCACGGCAGAGCGGGAACGCCGAGGTGTGGGAGGAATTGAGCAGCGGGCAGGCGGGCAAAATCGTCTACGCGGCGGTCTCGACAGGCTGAAGACGCCCCTGTTGTGCCGCGTATGTTGAATGGGGGAAGGGAGCGAGCGATGAAAGGAACCGGGTGATGCGGAGTTGGTTTGGGTTTGTGGCTTGTTTGGTTCGGGATAAGATTTGGTGTGATCAAACCTGTGCTCCTCAAGCAGCTTCTTGATTCTTCCGTTGATGCTTTGGCGTTCCTTCTTTCCTTCATATTTCATCGAACAGATATAATCTGCTGGCTGTTCTGTAGTTCTGCTTGACTACGTTTCTGCCCCTGTCCCCGCTATACACCAGCGGTCGCGATTATATTATCTTCTGGCGTTATCATCGACGATATCATTTGACGGTTCGTTACATTTTGTTCATTGTTATTACTCTCGTTGGTGACCGCAACTGATCTCGTCAATAGACTTTTAAACGGATCTCCACTCTGCTCTTGGTATACCATGGACCACCATCATCCTCAAGTATACCACCAGCCGGGCCCGTACGCCAACTACATTAACTCCAACCCATCCTCCACCCACTCCTCGCCGCAGTCCTACGCCCAGGAGCTCGATCTTTATAACAACTCATACCCCCAACCCAACCCTTACTCAAATACCCGCCGGCCTCCGCAGGCCAAAAGCGCAACATACGGGCCTCTACATGTATCAACTAATACCTCTCACGAGCACGACCCCAACGAGCGTACTGCCCGCCCGGGAAACGCCTACCATCATGCTCAGTTCCATTCACAGACGATGCCTCTTCCGTCGACGAACTCATCTCTGTCGCTTTCCGGGACCCCCATGGACGAGGACACCGTGACCCCGAACACAACCACAGCACAAGAAACCGGCCGCCGTGACAGTAGCTACACGACGTCCACGCCCGGGTTGTCAGGCGGACTCACGAGGCCTCTCAAGCCGATCGAGCAGGACCGATTAGCACAGCTCGATAGGCTAAAGTTCTTCCTGGCGACTGCGCCATCGAGATGGGACACGTCTGGCGATGGTGATGGAGCCAACCCATCGATGCCGAACTCGTATCCGGGCGTGCCCACAACCAACGGCATGGACGGTCTGCCCATCCACCAGGGCGGCCCAGACGGGCAGAATCCGCCACATCCTGCTCTTAATCGGTTCCTCCTTCCATCGGGAGAGTACGTGTCCTGTGTCCTGTGGAACAGGTTGTATCATATCACTGGTACGGACATTGTGCGAGCGCTGGTTTTCCGATTTGAGGTATGTCACCCTTGTTCCAATTATAGTAATCCGGCGCTTTGCGTTGCCACCTTTGCATGTGAAGAGTTGCTGACATATTTCCAATTTTAGGCATTTGGTCGCCCAGTTCGTAATATGAAGAAGTTTGAAGAGGGTGTCTTCAG
>JABAJS010000126.1:19751-33249 GCA_018221635.1 Tephrocybe sp. 10521TJB
TTGCCTTATCAGGTTCTCCGTGCCTCACGATCGCCTTTTCCTTGACGCCCTTGAGCGTGATCTCAAGCGCGAAAAAATGGGACAGGAACCGACTACGATCATCATCGGCGAGCCTGCCATGTCCTTCACCTATGACCCCAAAAAGAGCCTCTACGAGCAATTCAGTCAAGCTCAAGGAGCCCGTGAAGGTGAGGGCGAGCTCGAAGCTGCCGTCCGTATCATCGAAGAAGGCTCCCGTATGCATCCCGTTGGGTCTCGGGGTGAGGAGAACGGCGACGCCAGCGCAACTGATGAGAGTGACGCCAGCGACGCGGATGAGGTGATGGGCGACGGTGACGATTCGCACCGAGGTGCCCCCGCATTGCAAACCATCGGACTCGGGAGTTCCTGGATCGGAGGGAGCTCGTCGTACAAGGTTCGCAAAAAGGGCCCGAAACGCGAGGACGAAAAGCGTGGACGCAGCGTCCTTGGGGACGGCCGGAGGTATGGAAGCCCGAGCGTGAGCCGGGAACGAGGTGATGATTATTCTGCGCTCTCGACTGCGGATATGTTCTTCATGCAGGCGCAGGGGAAGCTCGCTCCTGCGGATGGTGTGGCGCGCAAGACGAGGCCTAATCAGCCGGGAGAGTCGGGGCTTTACTTCAATGAGAGCGGCCAGCCACAGACACAGGCTCAACGCTTTTTGTCATCATCAGGCAACGATCTGTCGAGGGGCCATCACCGTGGGAGGAGCCAGGAGCACCTGCACCGGCATACCTACCCACTTGCACCGCCTCCCGCTACCACTGCATCTGCCCTGTCAAGTGGCTTCAATACATCATTTGCCCAGCAACAGGATGGTCCGGAATCTGCGACGAAGACCAAGGCGTTCGTGTGTCCGCTTTTCTCCTGCGGTCGGATGTTTAAACGCATGGAGCACCTGAAGAGGCATCTCAGGACCCACACTATGGAGAGGCCGTATGCGTGCCCGCAATGCAACAAGAAATTCTCGAGGAGCGATAATCTGAATCAGCACCTGAGGACACATGGGCGGGGACACAACGGGCCTGTGGGCGTCGGCCAAGCGCTTGGCATCGGCGAGTGGATCGACGGCAGCACGGATGATGGAGAAGGCAGTGGAAGTGGGGGTAGCCCTGATGGGCGCGGTACGAGTGTGGGGAGCCAGCCCGATCCCAATGGCCACGAAAGTGACTTTGATGACATGGACTCGAATGTTGCAGGTGGGCTGGGGATGTTTGGTGGTGCTGGCATGGGCATGGGCATGCCAGACTACAACCCCGGCGTGCTTGGCTCGTCGTTGTACGGCGCCGACATCGATCCACAGACGTGCGAGGTTGAGGTGCAGGGTGACTTACATGATGTATCCGGCGATGAGGACGGTCTGCTGAGCATGAGCAACTATGGACAGGACGTCTATTACCCGTCATCGAACACTTTCCCCCTCGGCCAGCAACAGCAAAATGACTTCGATCCCACCTGGTCGACCCTCCGCACCCAGCCGAGCCCCGCGTTCAGCGCCCCATCACCACCTCCTGGTGCCCTACCCCACATCCGCAGCAACAGCAACCGCAACTCACTCACCTCCCCGCCATCTGGCTATCGCACTCACTCTTCATCATCATCAATTTCTGGGACGTCCTCAGTTTACGGCGACGATTTTGTGACCTCCCTCTCCGCCCCCTCGCACAAGCAGGCCTTCGACCACGCGACGCTTTATCCCTCAGGGATGCTCGACGCAAATGCGTCGGGAACTGGGCCTATGAGGCGACACCGCAGCATGACGCCATCAGTGATGCGTAATGGTGAGCCCATCCGGCGGCCCACCACAGCCAACAGCACCGGCGGCGACTACCAGAACGACTCCCCTGGCTCCTCTGCGGGGCTCGTCAGCGGCGCGCGCGGGTACCACCCATACGCCGCAAGCTACGGGTCGAGCTCAAGGGCCGGTTCGACGCACTCTAGTCCGTCGGCGTTCTCAATCCCGCTGGCGGGTGAATACCCGCCTCATCCTGGGATGAGGAGGAGCGATAGCAGGAACTCGAATCTTGGGGGGATGCAAATGTCGATGATGAGCATGAGCATGGAGGGGTCTGGTGGGCCTGCACAGGGACAGCAGACCTACCAGCGCACGGAGTCGCCGTTCGCCCAGACTGAGTCGCCTGCGCCATTCACGAGCGAGCTGCCGCCTGTGCAGTTTGGCTCGGGGGCCGAGGCGTATGGCCAGGGCGCTGGGAGCGGCGGTTTATTCGATCCTATGCCTTTGCAGGATCAAACTCAGTTTGTACTCCATCCCATGGAGGACGACTCATACTATCCTCATCAGCATGCCACACTGTAGGCCCTCCCACTCCGCCTCGTGTACCCACGCGAATCGTGGTTTTCTTTCTTTCGATCCTTCGACAACTAACGTATAATCTCAATCTGGAATTTAATCAACGCACAACAACTCAATGATATCCCTCCACATTAATATCCCAACAACCATCCTTCTTCCCTTCCCTATGTTTTCATACCAATCTCTGGACTGTTTACTGGGTGTAAACACTCCCCCTGTTCTTGCTATCAATATCTGATCCCCCCACTTGTCTTCATATATCGCCAAATCATATCTGTTTCTAGTAGTAGTATCGCCGCTTGCCTTGTTTTTCTTCTCATTCGTATCTATTCATGCGCGCATCGACCGTTATTTATTCTTTTCGTTTCTCTTTTCTTGGTGACGATTCTGTGGATTAGGATCGTCGCTTGTTTTGAAGTATTAAACACCTAGGGCAGATTGTTTGGCTCTTGTAATGTAATTTCGTTCGTTGTATTCAACGAGCTTTGAATGAAAAACATTCCAACTACACGCCTGGGATATGTTATGTTTTTCTCCTGGATGTGTGGCTTGTTCAGTGTCGTAACACGACGTAAAAATAAAATTAGAAAGGAAGGTGAGGTTGATTGACAATTGTAAATAGTTATTCTAATTCTGTTTGCTATGATTGTACTGAATAAAAATGTGGCAACAACAACAGCAACATCTGGAGATGTGATATGTCAATTGTTTTCTGGTTTGTGGGGCTTGTTCAATGCCATAAGTTCTACCACGAACCTCGAAGACCAATGTCAAAGAAAGTGGCAGACTTGAAATCAGTGATCAGGCCTCCAGGAACGAGGCTCACTTGCCGCGCGGTGGGCACGTGTTGTGTGCTGTTGGCTTCTGGTCCTTGACATCGAGGATCTCTACTTTTTCCCAGTGCCCTCTGCCTCCTGCAGACCCTGGCTGTGGGTTGCCTCAACCTGTAGGTCCCTTATAACACGCGGAAAATCATCAGGATCGCCTAACTTACCCCAAGGTCGTTTTATTAAGGCCACGCCATGCCCTCGTTTCTGTCCAAGGTTTTTGGACGTAAGAAAGACGACAAGGAGTCGCCCCGGCGCGTGACGGACAACGAGCTTCTCGATGGAAAGTTCGAGGCCGTGTCTCCAAGTGCTACCAACTTTCCAGAGGCCCCCAATGGGCGGCAGGGAAAACAGAAGGAGAAATTCATTAGTGTGTTTTGTCTAAAGTCTCGCCCAGGTTCTCCCGAAATTAAGCAGAAGCGCGCAGATGTGCCACAACTATCGTTGAACCTCCCGGGGCCGAAGGACGAGTCTGCATCTCGCGCTCTAGGCGTCGTTTTTGAAGCAGATCCTGACGCACAAATTCTTCTTTCCGACGCGGCGATTGGGAGCCGTCGGCTCAACCCACTCGAGACTCTGATACTTGTCCGTGCATGTTCAGAGACAATCATTGCGCGAGGTACGTTCTAAAGCCACTTTATTACGTCGTTTCTAAGGCACTCTCCAGGCCTCGAAACCCTCGGCATTATGCACCCTCATTGGTATTCTGCGTCACCAGAGGTGCAGAGAAAGCTTATTTCGTTATTCCTTCAATCTTTGGCCCCCAAGAGCCCCATAACGACACTCTCACCGACACCCTCTGCCATTACTAACGCGTTCGAGTCTGAAATTTCTTCTACACGTTCTCCTCACGACGTGGCAGCCGTTCTACGTTGGGGTCTGCGGCACTTACAACTTGAAGGGACTTCCTTTGGCAAGGAAGAAACGTGGTACAAGACTTTCTTCGATGCAGAGCGTTTAGCAGGGTACCCACCCAACGGATACTCGGCGACGCTGGCTCCTACCCTCCCAACATCACATCTGGAGCTGATTACGGCAGCTCTGGAACTCTTCTCCTCTTTGGCCGCTCATGCCGAGGCTAACGGAATCTCAGGAAGCAAGCTTTCAAAGTTTTTCGGACTTTGGCTCCTTACGGTTCAGCGATCCGAAGACGACGACGATTGGCCTACATTCTACGCCCGTTGGGAGAGAACAGGTCGCATGCTAGAGCACTTGTTTCTCTCGCGCATCAGGTACGCGGAGAAATATCACCGACTCAATGATGCAACATTTTGACTTTAACTCATCAGGGACGATGCTACCGAGTCCAGAATGCCAACGCGCTTACTAGAACTAGTCAAACGTTATCCTTATAGGACCGACCCCCACGCGGACCTTCTAGCTCGCCCGCGGTTTTCCACCATCCAGTACGACGCCCTCTTTGTTCGCATAGAGACAGAACTGCCGACCACGGCCGATCAGCCCTCTCGTCACCCGTTACGCCTGATATCAGAAGCTTTCAAAGCAGAAGCAGCCCCAGACAGTGGTGAACACGCCGCCCTCTGGGAAGCCATCCGAAAAGCCGGCACCAATGTCGACAGCACTCTAACTAATGCCTATCCTGGCCTTAGTCACATATTCGCTGACGAGACTCTGCGCTTCTTCACACTTGTGCCTGTGGACAAAGAATCCGGTGAAACGCGATCACCATCTTTCGACCTGTACACGCGTCCTTCCCGTCGCAGATCATTCTCATTGGGTGACAAGGATGCTGCTGCCATTGCTGCTGCTGCAACCAGTAGTGTCCTTTTGCAACCCTCGAAACGTGCCTCGAAGCCTCCCACAAGCCCCGTTACACCATCCAGCGTCAATAGCCCGATCGGCGTCGACTGGGTCACGTTCTCTGCATCTGGTTTCTTGGAAGAAGGTACCGAGCGGGCGCCTCTAGCTGCGACCCTTCTAGAGAAAGAGAAAGACATGGAGGTGACTATCCCTCGGCCCTCTTCCCCGCGACACAAGACTTTCACCAGTGGACGCAAGTCCCTTGACATGCCTCGTTCTCTTCCGAAGACAGAGGAAACCAAACCTTCCACTGCTTCTAAAGCAGTGACGGCATCACCAGCAAAGATCACTTCTAAATCTACGCGTGTGGCGCTGATCCAACTCGATGAGGCCTTTGTTGACTTCTGGAACGACGCACTCCTGGACCCCATCTCTTCGACTTGGCCCACCTTCATTGTCTGCAGACTCAAGAACGTCGTTCCTGTCACTGTTGAAGCAGGCGACAAGAACATTGAGTGGCTTGTTCTCGAGCAAGCTTTCAAGCGCCCGCCACCACCTACGCCTGTCTCTCCACCTGAAGCCTCGACATCCTCACATGAGTCAGCACGCCGCACGCGCCCGAGCTCGCCTATGTCTGCCAAGAGCGACGGAAGCTTTGGATTTGGGTCAGCTTTCAAAAGGTTTAGCTTCTTCACGGCTTCGAGCCCAGGGCGCTCGTCGACATCTTCGTCGCCATCGAAGAGTAAGAAGAAGGCTGGGACAAGCCCCAGGGTAGGGGAGATGGGCGAGATCCTGGCTGAAGAAGACGAGGGTGTTGTTAAAGAAAAGGTGAAACAGAATGGGAAGGTTAAGGAAGCGAAGGACGACACTGTGCGAGTGAGGATCCCTTCACCCAAGCCGAGGAAGTCAGTCGACGCTGCATCTGCAAAGAAGAGCTTGGATTCTGGAAGTAGGACCATGAACGGTACGGCTGCGGCTGGTTTGGTTGCTGGTGCTGCTACCGTTGTCGCTGGAGTTGAAGCCGCCGTTGTTACTACTGTTACATCGGCAGAGCCTAAGGCTGAGGCACCTGCCGATTCTACTTCGGTTCCACCTCCTACAAATGAAGCGGCTGTGACGGCCCCTGTTTTCGACGAGAAAGCTCCTGAGCCCGCTCTCCAGCACACTGAGGAGACGATCAATGGATCAGCTTCAGTCCAGGATGGACATGCTCCTGCCACTGTCATTGCAGATGATGAATCGAAGCCTATCTCAGAGACTGACCTCCTCAAGAGTGACGCGAATCCCTACGCGCCACCCTCTGCCGACCTCATCTGTATATATCCCGGTAAACCACAAGGTGCTGATCTCAATGGTGGAGCTGCACACCCCGAACTTGAAGCAGGACCTGCTGTGGAAGAGCATCAGATCGAGGCCGAGGTCACTCCCCCGCCTGTCGCAGAAGTTGACAAGGAGGTCGTCCCATCTGACGAGCAAACTTCTGCACCACTGGCAACTGTAGAGGATGTTCATGCCGAATCTGCGTCCACTCAGGAAGCCATTGTGGATCACCAGGAACTTGAGCCCGAGGCGGTTGTCACTGCTGTTGCTGTCGAGGAGAGCTCTGATGCCACTATCTCCACCGCGGTTCCTGTCATTGAAGAGCTTCCCGCCGTCGAAGAGACTCCCGTCGTTGAGGAGGCTCCCGTCATTGAAGAGGCCTCCGTCGTTGAGGAAATTTCCACTGTTGATGAGGCTCCTCTTGTTGAGGCCCCTGTCGAAGAAGCTCGCGCCATTGAAGAGGCTCCCGTCGTTGAAGAGGCTCCTACCGTTGATGCAGCTGCCCCCATTGATGAAGCTCGACCTGAAGGGTCTGAGTCTGAGACAACATTCCAGATCTCACCTGCCGAAGTTTTGGTTCCAGCTATTATTGCCACCAGTGCGGCTATCCCAGAAATCCAGGATGAACAACATGCCGAAATTCAAGGTTCTACGCAGCCTCTCACCGGGGAATTGCCACCAGCTACAGAGGTGGAGGCTCCCATCCATGCAAATGCAACAGATGAGCTCGAGCCAGAAGCCGAGCCAGAACTTGCATCGGAAGTACATCGAGTAGATGCGGCTCCCGTGGCAGAGCCCGTTGAAGAGGTTGCTGTCTCTGAGGACGTTGTCGGCAAGTTGGTTCCTGTAGGTACGTACTGATCTTAGTTAATATATTGGACTTTTTTGGCTCATTCAGACAAGCCGATGTTCCTGAAGGAATCAAACCAACTGAGCCTTCGGTTGTTGACCTAGAAGTTACCGTCGAAGAGACTCCTAGTACTAGTCTTGAAGACACACCATCACAACAGATTGAAGTTGACACATCACCTGTTGCTGATCTGGAGGATATCATCACTGGGCTTGGACAAAAAGGTAAGTTGTATCATTATTCACATAACAGATAGAACCATAAATCCATCCTGCTCTAGAGGTACTTCATGCGGATGTAACGGACGTCTCCAATACGCCCGTTCACGAAGGTAAACAATCTATATTGCAACGGGATGTCATTATTATTCATTCTATTTTTTCAACCTAGAGGCTCTCAAAGAATTACAAGCGGTAGTTCCTGAAGCTGAAGTTGTCGCTGAGGATATCCTTTCACCTTCCACCACAGCGGCCTCGAGAGATGATCCCGTCACGAAGTCGGTGCTCCAATTTTCTGAGACTGTTGCTCCCGAACCTGAGGTCGCCACGGAGGAGGCCGTGGAGGCGCTTGAAGTCATTGCCGAACCTGCTGCCAAAGAAGTTGCTGAACATGTCGTCGAAGAAACTGCGCAACCTATTATCGAAGAGGCTGGCGGACCTGTCGATGAACATGCGTCCAAACCTACCATTGATCAGATTGCTGCACCCGTCACGGAAGAAATTGTTGAGCCCGACGTGAATGAGGCTCCTGTTGCTGAGCAGATTCCCGAACACGCAGTCGAGGAAGAACCCGTTGCACGCACGGAGGTAGAAGAGCCTGATGCTGCTGTCCTCGAGGCTAATAACCCCGAAGTTCGTGAGCAGGTCGTGGAGCCCGTCGTCGAAAAACACGCTAAACATGTCCAGGAGGCTGTCGATACTGCTGCCAAGGAAGAACAGGTCGCTGAAGAGACTGTCGCAGAATCTGATTATTCACACCTTGAGGATACTACCCCACCCGTCGACAAGTTTGTTGAGGAAGTTAAAGCTGAACTTATCCCCAAACAGGCTAACATCGATGAGGCCGAAACTGAGCAAGTCCCGCCTACCGAGGAGGCAATCGTCGAAGAGGCTGTTTTTGCCGCCCCTAAAGAAGACGAAGCAACCGTCCCAGTCGAGATTGCTCAAACAACCACTGGAGCTGCCGTCGAAGAGCCTGCCGTTGATGAAGAGGTGGTACCTGTTGAGCAAACGCCTGCTGTGGAGGAACCCGTCACATCAAATGTTAAAGACGAAGTGTCTCCTCCCGCTGCCGAGGAGATTGTCGCACCTGCCGTTGAGGAAGTGGCACCTCCCAGTGTTGAAGAACCCGCCCCGAAGACTAACGTTCCTTCTGTTGCAGACGCAGCTGAGGCGGTCATCGAAGAACCTATTGAGGTACCCGCCACTGCTACTTCTATAGTTGAGGACGCCGTCCAAGAAGAGACCTCAGCACCAGCAGAGAATGCTATGCTGAAGGATGTTCTCGAGCCCGTAGAAACGGATTTAGCTGTTGAGGAGCTTTCACCGGGGGAAGTCCCAGCCGAGAAAGAGTCGTCTGAGGTGGAGGCCACACCTGTTGTAAAAGGCAAGGTCATTTGCTATTGTGTTTATATATACGAGGACTAACGTCAATATATTTTAGACGAGACCGAGTCTTCGGTTCCAGATGTTCAAGCCTCTGAGGTCAAAGAGCCTGCTCCAATCACAGGTAAAAGTTCATTCAGTTCATTACTGACTGCTATAATAAAGTTGACATCAGATCTAGATGCTACTGAGACCGTCGCAGAACCTGCCATTACCTCTGTTGCACAGGAGGTTGCCATTTCAGCTATCGATGCGACGGTTGAAGGGCATGTTTTCGATGTTCCTCCTGTAGCCAACGACACTGTCCAAACGGCTGAGGAAACTACAGCTGGAGAAGAAGAGGTTGCCGCAATGCCATTGGCTACGCAATCCGAGCTTGAGGTAAAAGACTCTCGACCCACTGAAGTCGAACCCGCCTCGGAGGCAGCAGAAGTGGAAGGGGAAGTGGCCACCGAGGTCGAGACTGGTGCGGCGCAGGAAACAACAGGAGAAAACGATGCCATTGTAGAGCATACACTAGCTGTCTCCGGGCCTGTGGAATCTGTTCTTGTTGATCAGCCAACGGTGGAAGGAGTTATCGAGGAAGACGTACAAGTCACGCCTGCTGCGGAAGGTGATCATATTCTACAGACTTATACAAAATGACTGACCATGGCATATTCAGACAAAGTCGAGACTCTAGTCACTGCCGTTGAGACCTCTGAGCTTGAAGAGCCTGCTGACGATTCTGCTGTGGTCACAGGTAAGAACACCTGTTTCGCTTCTCTGATGTCAGAGCTAACGTTACTGATAGATACCAAAGAGTCCGTCAATGATGCCATTCCGACCGAGCTTGTGGTTGAACCCCAGCCTGAGCAGGCTATTGAGGCCGCAGTTGCTCCTGCAACAGAAGAGGCTTCTGTAGCCACAGAACAACCTGCTGAAGAAGAGGTCGTCGCACCCGTCGTCGAAGAGGAACCTACGCCAGCTGCAGAATTCGTGCCTGAACGGGTTGTCGAAGAGGCCATTGCAGCTACTCCTGTAGTTGCTTCTACAGTCATACATGAGGCCGTCGCTCCTGTTGAAGAGTCTAACCTCGCCGCTCCTGTAGTTGAAGAGCCTTCTGCTCCCACAGAAGAGGTTGCCGCACCCATCGAGAAATCCACGTCATCGACAGAGGTACCTGAGCCCGAGGCTGCTCCTGCAGTCGAGAAAGCTTCTGCAGAAGATGTTACTGTCGCACCTTCTGATGACTCTGTCTCAGCTGACTCTGTTGTTGAAGAGGCACCCACTGAAGAGGTTGTGGCACATGTTGTCGAAACAGAATTACCGGCTGCTGAACCAGAGCAGGGTGCTGAAGAGGCCGTCGTCCCTGTTGGAGAGTCCTTTCCAACTGCTCCTCTGAATGAAGAACTTTCTGCGCCCGCAAATGAGGTCGTTGAAGAGCCTATTTCGGTTGCTCCGCTAGCTGAAAATATTTCTGCACCCGCGGAAGATGTCATTGAGCAGGCGCCACTGTCGACCACAAAACCCACACACGATGCCAGTGCAAGCGTTGAAGGGGCTGCTGAAGAGGTTGCTCCTGTAGTTGAGGAGACTGTTGCACCCGCTGAAGAGGTCTTCACACCCATAGTCGAAGAAGAGCCTACCCCATCAGCTGAAGAACCCCAGCCTCAAGAGGCTGCTCCTGCAGCCGAGCAAGTTTCTGCACCCGTCGTCCAAGAGGAACCTACACCATCGGCAGCAGTGCCCGAGCCTCGAGACGCTGCTCGAGTAATTGAAGGAGCTTCGGCAGCTGCCGAGGAAGTTGCTGCACTCACTGAAGATGTTATACCCATCGTCGATGAGGAACCTACACCATCAGCCGAAGAACCTGACCCTGTCGAAGAGCCCATTGAAGAAGGTCCTCCTCTAGCTGAGGAAAACTCTACAGCTGTCCACGAGGTTGTTGCGCCCGCCGAAGAATCCGTCACAGTCGCTGCTGAGGAAGCTTCTGCACCTGCTGAAGTCCTCGTCGAAACAGAGACACCTGAACCCGAGCCTCAAGAAGCCACCCCTGCCGCTCCTGAAGTTGGAGAGGCTTCTGCACCAGCTGCAGAGGTCGTCGCACTCGAAGAGGAATCTACGCCAGCGGTTGAAGAAACCGAGCCCGTTGCAGCTGCTCCTATTGTTGAGGAGAAATCTACAACTAGTACTGTTGAGGAGGATGTCGAAGAGCCTATCCCAGCCGCTCCAGAAGTTGAAGACACTCTTGCTCTTCCCAAAGAGGTTGTCGGAGAAAATGTATCCACGCCATTGGCCCCAGAACTCGAGTCTGAAGAGGCTGCCCAAGAGCCCATCGCGTCTACTCCTGTAGTTGAGGAGACAGCTGTCGAGGAGGTCATCGACCCTGTTGAAGAGACTGCATCAGCGCCTGTAGTCGAGGATGCTTCCACAGCCACAGAAGAGACTACTGTACCTGTCGTTGAGGAAGAAAAGCCTGTGCCATTGGTCCAAGGACCTGATCATGAGCCTGCAGAGCCTGCCTCAAGTGCTCCTACCGTTGAGGAGGCACCCGCAACTGCTGAGGATGTCGCACCCGCTGAAGAGTCTGTCCCAGCCGCTCCAGAAGTCGAAGAGGCTCCCGCTCCCACAGAAGAGGCTGTTGCACCCGTCGTTGAAGAAGAAAAAATCACGTCATCGGCAGAAGTACCCGAGCTCAAGGCTACTACGACTATCGAAGAGCCCATTGAAGAAGCTGCAGCATCTGTGGTCGATGAGGCTCCCACAGTCGCAGACGAGACCACCAAACTTGTCACCGAAAAAGAGGAGCCTACGCCGTTGGTCGCAGAAGCCGAGCATGAGGAGGTTGTCGATATGGCTGTTCAAGAGCCCGTTCAAGAGTCTACTAGTCCTAATGTTGAAGAGACTGCTGGTGTTCCCACAGCAGAGGCTGTCATCGAAAAAGATACACCATCATCCGCTGCAGAGTCCGCACCAGAGCGGGCTGGGGCTGCCTTTGCGACTGTCGAAGAGGCCGTTGAAGAGCCCTCCACGGCTACTCCTGCTATCGAGGACACTTCCGCACCAAAAGAAGTCGTACCGGTCGCCGAAGAGGTTACGACGCCATCGGCCGAGCAACCCGAACCCCAACCTGAGGAGGCTGTCAGTGACAATGTCCCAGAAGAGTCTGTCACCACCGCTTCTATCGTTGAGGAGAGAGCTTCCACTGCGGAAGAAGAGGAGACACAGGCACCCACACCGTCGGCCGCAGAACCCGAGCCCGAGGTAGAAGCACCTGTCCACAACGAAGTCGTGGTGGCAGAGGCAGAGGCAGAGGCAACACAGGATGAAGCACCAGCAGACAGAGATGCTGTCGAACCTACACAAACTTCGGAACCTGACCCTGCACCCGGGTCCGTGGATTCCGTTCTTGCTGTTGAGGAATCTGCGCTGGTTGAACTCGTGGCTGAGGAAAAAACGCTCGAGGTGGAAGCTGCGCCGGTTGGGGAAGGTAATCACCTCACCTGTTCGTATTCTGTTCATTTGCACGAATGCTGAGGATAGCGTTATCTAGACGACGTTGAGACGTCCAATCCAGCTATTGAGATCTCCGAGATCAAGGAGCCCACCAATGGGTCGGTTGCTGCCGCAGGTCAGAGAATACGATCAAACTTTGTGCCGCAGGAACGTTAACATCGACTCTAGAGAATGGGCATTCTTCAGCTGTAGATGTGGCAGAGGAAGAGCCTGCGAAAACGGCGATCCAGCCCGAGTCCGACGATGTCAATTCGACGCCACAAGCCCAAGAGTAAGAACTTGATGTGTATCCCCTACCCGTAGTACGTTTCATGTGTTTCTTCTCCGTTTCGCGAGCTCATCACGTTGCCCTCATAGGTCCATACCCATCACATACGGTATACCCCATCTGTCCTCGCATCAGCAACCCCACTATCCTTTCCTTTTCTCTCTTGATTCCGGATTCATTTCAGATCTATCTGTTCGCATTATTCATGACGCCTCACGACTTCATCTACCATTGCTTTGGATTCATTTGTTCTTGGTTTTATGAATCATCTCTACACCTCGTGTTTTCACTAATTTTGTTCATGCACATGGAAGGTCACGGATATCTCTCGCCCGCTCGACTTCGCCGGCGGCTCACACTCACTCGCCATATTCCCTCTATCATCGTATTCATTTTCCCTGCTTTCAAAGCGTTGCATTTCGGAATTCATTCGATATACCCCCTCCTACATTGCTTATTCTTCAGCAATACATATTTAGTTACTCGTGCACGTCTGATCTATTACTACTTATCTTCTGAATATTATCGACATCTATTTCTCATTCGAGTGCCTCAACGCGGCTTGGTGTTAACTAGACATGCATGTTTCAAGGACGCCATGTCCGGCATCCGCTTCGACGCCCGGTCCCGCGGCTGATCGCTTCCTCTATGTACCCCGAATTGCGCCCAATCCACATTATATACCGAATTGATTTTAGGATTTGTGGTTTATCGGATAATCAGAGAACACATCTAGCAGTACTCAAACAAGCCTTGAGCTTTCCATAGGAAAGCCCAGCCCAGTCCTTGCTCAATGTCCAACGACCTGGACCCCCCGACGTCCCAGGCTACTTTGAGTATTATGTCGAGGATGTCGGGCCGTTTGACAGAAAATAGGTGAATGACTAGGCACTTTTCCGATGTCGGTCGTTTTCCGTGGCTTCTTGGACCTGCAGAGCGCGTCAGCTGCATCTTTTATGGCTCTGGTGTCATACCTGGAACAAAATCTGAAAATTTGAAAAGAATCAAAAAAGGGTCCAAGAGGCCCAAAGGGCC
>JABAJS010000127.1:0-33089 GCA_018221635.1 Tephrocybe sp. 10521TJB
GTCTTCGGTACGCGCTCGATCTCAAAGTCCACGTTCGAGGGTGACTTCGCATACGGGTATCCATCAGGGGTACGGCCCACTATAGGCATCGGAGACGGGGCGCGGGAGCCTACACGGCTGAGTGGTCTGACGTACATCATTGCAAGTGGGCGTTGAGGAGGAGCACCTAGTGATTACGATTACGAACCTAAACGTGAGTGGACGTGTTGGGACTTGATCAGATTGACAGCATTATCGATGAGCGCAAATCGATATTGTATTGTTGTATTGCGAGCGGGGCACCTTCTGACCTCATGCTTAACCCGAATGGAAGTTGGGTCTCTACGTGAGGCGTTTTGGATCAACCACGAGTTATAGACTGTTATAGTAGCTTCGGCCTGCCTGGGCACCGCTGGAATTTTTTGTTTTCAATTAGTCTGATGCGGTGTTGATGGAGGTGCCGGAGACCTTCGTGAGAATAGCCTCGTGGTGGTGGTCGACTTTCTGGAGAATAGCTTTGACGAGACTATTCCGAGATAACTTAGACCTCGGAACAGTACCATACCACCGAGAGGTAGAATCAACTCACCTCTACATAGCGTTCTTCTCCATCAACGTTATAGCACAATGACGGCAGATTCAGTTTTAGGTATACGTCAAGATGTCTTTGGCGGGGAAGTCCGGACAATGACCGTGATTCCAAGGGATAACACAGTAACAACTGAAAGCTAAGAACTAATAGGATTTTGACCAGGCCTAAAATAAATGGATTGTACCCTCGCGATGGGAGACCAACATAATTAGAGAAGGGCATTCTCTAAGGGTAAGAAAAAGAGCTGGCCACGCGGTGGCACAGCGACCGTATTCAAAGGATCAATGATCTCATATTTACCCCCTTCCATAAATATATCAACCCTCGCAATCAGGGTGAGAACCATCAACTTGATCTCTGAAAAATGCTAAGTATCATTAACCAGATGACGGTGGCGCAAACACAATTTACCTGCGATTGCGAGTACCCGCCCGGGACAAGCAAATCTTCCCAGGCCAAAGGGCCAGTAGGAGGTACTGATGCTCGCGGCTGTTTTATCTGTTCCTACCCAACGATCTCCGATGAACTTGTTTGCGTCTTCTCCCCAGTTTTTCACGCTCTCGTGAGACAGTGTTGCGATAGGTGTGATTAGAGATCCTTTAGAGGAGTTAATATGGCATCTGCATTTAGTAGGAAAGGGAATAACCTTTGGGAATCACATATCCTCCCAGAGAGGCGTCCCTTGTCGTGAGCCGAAAGACAGCAATAGTGTCACCCTTCATTCGCAAGACCTCCCGAATAAATGAATCCAGGAGTTCTGCGTTGCGTAAAGATGCATAAGTTAATGTGGGCTTTCCTGTGGTAGGATCAGTCTCCACGATTCTCGACAGTTCTTCGCGTAGGGCAGGTAAAATTTCTCTTCGAACGGCCATCTCGTAAATGACCCAGACAATAACCGCAGATCTGAAGAAGGGAATGAGTGGGAATCTGATCAAACATGGAGATCGCGCACGTCTGATGAATTGATACAAATATGAAACTAAAGTGGGAATCAGGACATGTCATTTAAATTCTGACGCAAATTTTTACCCGAGAGCGAGAATAATAAACCAAACACTCTCTGTAATTCCTGGGAGGTGTCCACTATCTTTGATGAGATGTTTCACAAGACAGTCCTTGGAAATGATCATCAGATAACCTCAAGTTGTGCAACCGAACACTCACAGGATCGATATGATCAGTGTTTCCGGTCTGGTGAGCACGTCTCAAGTCTTTCCAAATGCGCCAGCTAATCCTGCGAAACGTCCAAGGAATAGTGAAGATCATCAAACGGATCCTAAAATCTATGAGGGTAGGGTCGAGGGCAAAAGCGGGATCAACTTACCAAATAAAGAATCTCCACGTTGTCGGGAACGTACGCGACCAGTAACCAATGTTTTGATAAATACCACCCACAATAGCAATGTCAAACGCGACTTTAGTTGCGGCTGCGATAATGACATGGTCCGGCTCTTTCTGAACATCCTGATGTCAGATCACAGAAGAAATTGCACACGCGACGTACTTCACCAGTGATGAGAAGAAGCATAGACTCAGCCATTGCCTCGTGGACCGAATGGGCCAGCTCAACCGGGATAGGGTCTTCTGCATTCTTGGCTTGCGAAGCCAAAGCGAACATATATCTTTGGAAGATCGGCTCCACTAAGAAGAGTCCCGTCAGTGGTTAACGGGGCCAGTGTATTCGGCAGGCGATGAATTTGCAAGAAACTTACGTCTGACAAGAAGTCTATCTAGAATTGGGGTGACTCCTTTGTTGACAAGCTTATCGAGGTTTCGAATGAGGCTGTGGGGGAGTATGTTTAAAATCGGTAAGTTTAAAATCTATCAAATTTGCAGTCAGGAAGATGAAAATCAGGAATGTGAACGGAACTACCGCGGCAGTCCCGCGTTCTGCGCTAAACACGGAATCATTGGTGAGGACTTGCGACACGTGGGATTCATCGACGATGTATTCCAGCTAATGAGAGGGACATTAGAAGATTCATGAACAAAAGGATCATGACTTACTCTATTCTTGCGATAAACACCTATAACGCTTCCATGCTTCTGTAAAGCCGACTCGTATGCCTCACGAGGATATCGAAAAAGGTCTTCGTGCTTCCCAAGAGCTTAAACATTGAATCGCATATAGTATGAAACCTACCGAAATGTGAATGATAGGCGGTGTGTTCAATGGTTTACGCTGGAAGGTGCATCAGAATCTGGGGGGATGGTGGTGGAGAGAGAAGAGTAGTTCAAAAGTCGCTTACCGATTGCAAGAAACTGTAAGAAACAATACACGCAATAGCGGCTAAAGCGAAAACAGAGGTCTTGTCCATGGTTGGAGATTCAAGGTTTTTGAAGAAGGCATTTTATACTTGAGGCCTTGGGAGTTTGAAGCATCGTGATAATGTAGCGTCGTACTTCCATAAATAGTGATAGCAACTAAAAATTTAAAATTCTGTCTTTGATGAGCACATGCATATGGTCACAGTATGCGTGTATAGTTGTGTTTCACTGCAGGGAAGCATAATTAGAAGTAGACCATGGCCAGAAAGTACGTACATGCCTGATCCCAGCACCACAGCATGTCCTTACTCGGGTGCTTTTGTATTTAAATCAATGTTCTCTATGATATCACTGGAAGTCAAGGCAGAATCCATCTCATCAACACCACAACGAAACCATGGCAATGTGGCTTGAAGGTTTGACAGATGCGGAGACTCTGAGATGAAGAATGAGAAGAACGAGATGATAGTAGATGATCATCACCAATCATAAGAATTTCCCACAAAGACGTCTTCACCTGTACTTACAGCCTGACCTTCAGCATGCATAGCTACTAGGACCGTGCCTACCTAGCACGCCATCCATTGATTGAGCTACGGAGAAAAATGATTACACCTTTGTTGGCGGTGAACTCCTGAAAACACCACGGAACACAGGGTAAAAAATGATGAGTTTTCACAATTCCTCTCTAGCTGCTCAGAAGCTTGTGTCACCCTTGATATGCCAGGCTTCCAACACCAATGCCTCGGAAACTCTTGACTCGACTTTCAGCGCATTCCTTTCTCCGAATCTCGCCTTACAGGGAAGTCGCATTTGCATATCTGTACGGGAGAAGTTGTGGCGGCTTTGGACATCCGAGTTGTAACTTCACAGGCCTCTCACAATAAGAATAAGTTGACAGAAGTCATCTCATGAGATAATTCAGATACATAATTCATGGTATTGATGGCACGGCGTGTTTCATTCCGCTTGTTTCCTTCCTGGGCCTACGAATTCCCAAGTTTCTCATGAAATCTGCAGGCATCTTTCACACGATGATGTTGAAGGTTTGAGTGTTAGCACGCGGACGGCGGCCAGTAAAACTTCCATCTGTCTCCCAGAGTCCCACAATATACATGTACAGCAACTTGAAAGTACCGTCAATCTGAATCCCAACCAAATCCTGCAACTAAAGCAAGGAGAATTTTGGCTGCATTTTGTTCGACCATCACCTGCTAACGGCCGATTTCACCCACCCGTACCCTCATATATATGTGACGATTATGTCTCGCCGCTCAACATTTCCACAGGCCAACATCGCATCAGCCCACTCCGATTATCGCGTTAATCATCAGAATATAAGGATGGTAGGACTATACATAGCAGCTTTAATTTAAATTACGATGTGAATTTGACCTGTCCTTATTGAGAGTCTAGAAACCATGGTTTCATCAGTTCCTCCATAATCGACTCTAGGAAGTACAATATTGATCCATCAAAACCATGCTGTCGACAGCATGAGAATCACAGCTGCATTATCACCATGGGCACCGATACCGGCGCAGTCCTATTATATGAAAGAGATTGCACAGAGGATAGCGTGTGAACCGCGTAGCTCCGGGTCTACTATCATGGAAATCGAACCGCGTAGCTCTGGCCTACTGTATCCTGGTACCGATGCTTCTTGAAGCAGCAGTGGTTCGTCGAACCACTGGTATAGAATATTGGTCAAGGAAACATGCAATGTAAGTATATAGGTGGAGGTTCGGAAAAGTCGTCGCTTTGATGTTCAGGGTGAGGCCAAGGTGAGGCCCCATGCGAACCCAGTCACAAGATACAAGTGAAAAAGATAGACCACAATAGAAACGTTAGGATCAAGGGAAGGCGATGTAAGTATCTAACTGAAGATCCAGTAATAGAAATGCCATCAAGACCTTAGACCTCTGCTCATTGTAACCATTCACAAAATCTGCATGACACCGGAAGAGCGTAAACTCATCCAAGAGATCGGCAGGGGTTTCGTCTCGAGCTTTGTGAGATTGGCCACTGGAACCCTTATATATGGTACGCATTGCCCGGATCTGACTTAGAAGAATAATCACTAAAAGGCCGACAATTTTCCAGGGATCGTTGCACCCATCGCCTTTAGTATGACTTATCACCTTGTCATGCATGTTCTTTGACATTTGTTGCTTGAAAAAATGTGCTAATCCATGGTAGGCATTGTGGTCGCTCTGCGGTTTCCCGGGCAATGGCTATCATTGCTTCTCTGGGTCTACTTGCATTCACTGGGACTGAAGTGCTGGAACTACTGGCGATGAAGTTTGACTACGCAATACTGACGGGTGCCACACAAGATATTTTTGAGCGTTTTAACATTGCCAATTATTATTTTGGCAAGCTCGAAACTGCTGAAACCTGGATAACATTTCTTCAGGTAGGCTTCTTTACTAGTATCTATCCATCAAATTCATCTCCCTCCACACAGCCACTTATAAATGACATGTTCATTGTCTGGCGAGCTTGGCTAGTCTTTGAGAGGCGCAGATGGGCGTTGTATCTCCTAGGTATATTATGTCTTTCTTCCCTAGGTAATGCCGCTTGTTCCCTGGTATCGTGCTCTTCAATGACAGCCTTCTTCAGGAGTTGCACTTGCCTTTCTATTCTTAAGTCCTTATCAGTATATTAATACAAATAATGGGATCGTGGCAAAGAGTCTTGTTGCTAACCTTGAACTCGCATACCAGTGGATGTCGATTGCGATCAATGTCATTGCTACATCCTTGATTGGATACGTTCTGTGGTATTCCCGTCTGCATCTTACTACTTGGTCAAGGTTAACTTGAACTCCATGTAGGCAGCAAATTAGCTTTATAAGAAGGCACATGCGCCCACACCAGCACCATTTTGGAGTGTGGCGCATTTTGCTACTCCTTGTGGAATCAGGAGCTGCCTATAGTTGTCTTCAGGTATTTATCTATAGTATCCCACTTATCACAAGAAGTACTCATAGGTTCTTTGAAAGATCATCACTGCTGTAATTGTAACGGCAGATGCAATTACAAGTGAGCCAGAACTTTTGGCATATCAGGTTTTCACAGCGCTCTTTTCTATCTCTGTGAGTGGTGATTGATTCAATGTGCCAATTGCTGAACAAATGCTCAAGTCAGTGTATCCAACATTGTCCATTGTTCTCATACGTGGGCCGTTCTCGATTCATGGAATTCAAAAATCAGTCATATCATTCCAGCTTTCACAATGTCAGGAGCCAGGGGAGAACCACCCTGCATTACCGGAAGCGGTCATCACTACCCCTGTCTGATTATCTCTGTATCAATCTAAGATAAGCTTAAACTTGAGCTCGAAGTTTATTTAAGAACTTGTAACGTACATACGCAAAAATACAACGCTTTTTCCTTTTTCCAATGTTCGTGTTCGAGTTCAAAACACGACAAATGCTAAATCCCAGATCCAGAACGTCTGCTCCTGCTCTTGCGAAAAAAAAATGTACAGTACTCATAACCTTCGAGGTCCTAGCTTCATAAACCCATGACGATTTACTATCCCGAGGACATATTCTTCACTTTTAGTCGTCCGAGTCCACAATCATAATCCAACTCCGGTTTTTTTCATAGGAAGCTCGCGAGAGAAAGGGCGCGACCATCCTTCGGAACTCGGACGATTAATATTGACCGGATTCAGACGTCTTTCTCCTCCCGTCACGACGTGGACATGATGACCAAAAAGAATTCCTCCCAGCCCCAGCCCCGCAAAGCCAATATTACAATTTCTTATTTGGAAGGATAAATACTTCATGATCACTTGCAGTCGCCCATAGTCCAACTCCGGGAAGGAGCTCAAGAAAGGCACGACCATCCTCCCAATTTGATTGACTCCCTTGCACGCGCGTGCACATCAACGGCACAGCTTTGAGGCATTGAAAATCACGGTAATGAAACGTAAAGTATGTCGTACTTATAACTGTACGAATAAAAATCTGTGAAAAGAGGTCATTATATTAGTGAACAGTACCACACCAGCGAGAGGTAGAATCAGCTCACCTCTGAGGGGTATTTTGTATGTTATGGATGGTCAGCTTGAAGAGCAAGAAGTCGTCCGAGTTGTCGGACTCAAAGGAAAGGAAAAACAAAGCGAACTCGAGCAGCATGAATAAAGAAGAAAAGCACGGTGTACCCGGCATCGATAATAAAAGAAATGGCTCCTACATGCGTACCTAGCAGACCGTCGACGTGGGCACGATTACTGTACGCACAAAAATCTATGAAAAAAAGGACAATACCTCCCAGCGAGGAGGTGGAATCAACTCACCTCTGAGGGGTTCTTTCGGTGGTATATTTTACATCGTATGTCAACTTGAAGAGAAGAAGCAAGTCGGGGACTCAAAGGACTCGAGCAGCGTGAATAAAGATAAAGATTATCCATGTACGGTATATACTGGCCATCCTTGTCCGCATTAAATTATTCATAGAATCTAGAAAGCTCTAGTTAGCATTGCCCCCCCTACTCCCCCTCCTCCCCAACCGCAAAATCCACATCAACCACCCCCCTCTCCCGCAACCTTAGTACACGATCATACCTCCTCAACAACAACCTCTCCACCCACCCATTCTTAGGAAACGACTTGTCCCACTGATTATGCAAATGCACCCCAAACACCATCCCCAGCACCCTATCCAGCGTCCCTCCCTCTTCCAGCCCGGGTCCCAGCCCACCACCTCCCGCACCCCTCCCACCACCTACCGCACCCAGTCCCCCCATCCCCCACCGGCCGTCCTTCCGATCGCCCACGAACGGGTCCGGGAGCCTATTATCCAGCCTGCACGACCTCCCGTCGCTAAAGCAGAACGGGAGCACCTTGAAGGGGGGGATGCCCTCCGCGAGGAGGCGGCGGTGGAGCTTGAGGTAGAGGAGGGAGCCCCAGTCTGTGGAGTGTGCGCGGGGCGGGGGGGAGGTGGATATGATGTGGAGGGCTTCGCAGAGGTAGGGGGAGTGGAGCGCGAAGTGCATTAGGGCGCCGTTGAGCGGGAGGTAGGGTTTGTCTGCGTGGGGGAGGGGGAGGGTTAGTGGGGGGTGAGGGGGAGGAGGTGAGGGGGGACGAGACGAACCGTAGCAGTCCCATTGGGTGACGAACTCATGCTCGAGGAGCGGGGAGAGGTCCCGCGTGAGGAGAGAGTCCATGTCGATCCATATCCCGCCATAGTTCCACAACAAAAGCAGCCTAAGCAAGTCCCCGTCCAACCACGCCTTGCCATCCTTGAGCCCAAGCAGCATACTCCCCTCGAGCGCAGTCCCAATCGCCAGGTCCTGCATATCCACGACGCCCATCCCGAAGGAGTCGGGGTACCGCTCGAGGTACGATTTCAATATAGGGTTCGAGGACAGGTCGCCGTTGGACCAGAGGAGGAGGCGGGAGGTGCGCAGGTCTTGTGTCGCGAAGAACGATTTTATCATCCATTCCTGGCGGGGCCCAAAATGCACGAGGTCCGTGCGCCAGTATGTGTGGAATAGTGTGCGGGGGGGAGAGGACGCGGGACGAGGACGCGGCTGGATGGTACCAGCGAACGCGTAACAGTCCATACCGAACCTGAGGGAAAGCCCGGCCTGTACTTCGGTGTGTTTGGGACCATAGACACGCTCCGAGACGTTGTAGGACGGAGACACGCGAGTGGGGGAGAAACAGCCTGCGAGCGGGGGCGGGGTGGGGGTTATTTCGGAATGGATCCAGGAGCGGGAGTAGAATGACAGCTCGAGGTGGGGTTCGTAGAGGTATAGTGCTAGGAGGAACACGAAGGCTAGTAGGGGGATAGTGTATTTGAGGAAAGTGCGGAGACGCGTGAGGGAGCGTTGTTGGTACCAGCGTTTGGACCGGGAGCGGAAGGTTGGGTTTGGGGGAGGGAGGTAGGGGACATAGCTGGGTGAGGGTGGGGGTGAGTGGCGGGGAAGAGGGAATTCTTGGCGGTGGATGGTAGCAGAGCGTAGACGGGGAGTAGAGTCCTGGTATGGGTACATTGTCCGCTTTTGCCGCCCTTCTCGTGCCATACGACCAAGGGTATCGCGGTGACGGCGATACAATTTTATTTTTGATTGATGCTTATTATGTCCGCACACTCCATCATGCTTTAATCGCAGAGATCGTACGGACACCATATATTCACAACATACTCTTTCACAAAGTCCCACTCCCGCTTTTACTACAACTTATCAACTAGACGAATCATGATATTTCATTTTCACTCTCCTCAGGACTGGCCCCGGGCTACCATCCCGAATTTGGAGCATATGGACTGAAGGAAGGAAAGAACATCGACCCTATGTGCTTCCAAGCGCCCCTATACCCAGCGTACCCTTCTAAGTTGAACGTCAGGCAGCATAACGAAGCCGAAGCCGAAGCCCTAATATGCTAGCTCTCAAACGCAAGAGAACTCGAAGAAGTTGAAGACAAAAAGGAAGTCTACTCCCAACCCCTTTCTCTTACTTACACCCCCGTCGGCTCGAGGACAGGAGAAGAGAAGAGAAGGGGACGGACAAGTAGTTGGATCTCGGGATGAACCACTCAACTTTGTTAAACAAGAGGTGAATACCTTATCTAGTACTCCTATTTACCACTAACAACCCTACTCTGTATCTTAGGAACGGGCGAGCATGATTCAGACCCACCCAGAAGTAACACACTCAATATTCACTCAATGTACTCCCTGCGAATGACTAGCCGTGCCCACATGTATGACTTATACTCCGAGGCTCGCCAACTCCAAAACGACTACATCTCTCCACGTTATAATCATCCTTTAGCGCCTAGAGCATCTGTGGATCCTCGCACCGTCCGATTCATCATTAACGCGACATCACCAACCCAAACCCCTCACGTCTATATGACGCGCGGATCTCTAGGTGCACATCGTACCCAGAACTCTCAAGCCACTAATTCCCCTCTTCTGTAAGTACGTCTGATGCTCTTCCTTGCTTAAAATGCCTCTAATAAACAATTATTCGTCCGCTTCCCCTCCCCGACTCACTATCCCAGGCCCACCCTACCAAACTGCACCTCCGAACTTTAAAATGCGGTCGATGCTGAGTGGTACATAAAAGGGGAGCCTCGATCAAGACACAAACACCGATGGCGGCGAAGCAGGTTGAATCCTTCAATACGCTATGACCTTCTCACAGAATCGCCCGCCGTCGTAAATATCCTCCTCCTGTTATATGATAGAGTCGTCAATCACTTTCTTCCCTTCAGTACAATCTCCATCATACGATCAATTACATCAGATCTTCTACTGTTTTACTCTGGAGCGTAAGGAACGTGATTATTTCAATGACCTACTAACATTAGGGAAGGTAACTTGTGAGTCTGTGACGGCCCCTTCCTTGCCAAACGTTGTGAATATTAATGAGTCCCAAATCCAAAATATATTACTCGATGTTATGTGCAACACAACGACCTACTACTAGGGTAATAACCTAGGTATATTAGAAACACACATGATAAGACGTTAGTACATAAGTAACAAGGACAGCCACAAAGGTAGCAGTACACTAGACTGCCGGCTACAAAGAAGGAGCTAAGATATCAAGAACAGTGTACGTAGACTGGTACGCATCCCGGTGAAAATTTAGCTCCCGGTTGCGCGGCGAGGGTAAATCTAATGGGGGCTGAGCATCGGACAATGGTTGCCAACTAGATACAGTGCTTGTGCCCTTCGCATCCATAATAGAGAAAAACCACTGGCTTAACTTGCTTTTTAACGAGCCAAGGACGGTATTTTCGAAAGTATCTTGCGGCGTGGATAGGAGGCCGGCAGGAACTCCCTGCCTCGCATTGCCACGGTCACGAACGTCATTAGCCCATTCCGATTCCTGAAAGCTTTTCTGAGTGGCATGGGTGTTGAAAGTGGCGGCCCACAACGCTACCCAAAACAAAGATTCGTGTTCGTCAAGAGGGGACTGAATAAAGGGAGACGCAGCCTTCAACGCTGTTCGGGAAGCTTGAGACATAAATTCCAGAGTTCCCTAAACGGCGGCACATAATTTAGAGCACCAATTAATCCATGAAAGTATCACTAACTGATATCGTGTTCTCGTGCAGCGTCTCATTAAAATATCCTTCAAGCTCAGCGGCCATGCCCAGGTCTGTGAGGATAGCCTTGGTTTTGCTCATGGAAAATCTCTTGAGTTTCGCCTCAACTTGCTCGGCCAGGTTGCATATTTCATGCGACAATTTTTTTTCGTTTTCTTCAGCATTTGGGAGGCCATCGATTCGAATTCTAAGCTGTGACCAAAACTCCCCATTACCATCTGCATCAGTGGGCGTCGCCTCGTGTAGAAGAAGCTTCCACACAGGTCGTGACGAAAAGGGCTTCTGCTCCACTGGCTCCTTCAATTTCAAGGCATTGCCAATGCTGATGTCCCTGTGTAAATAGCCGTATTGATAATAGTTCAGCCATCCTATGAGAGGAGGTAAGGAAGTAATCAAATGGGCGAATGAAAGGCTCAACTCACCAAGGACAACATGGATCATGCACTCTGAAAGCTCTTCAGCGGTCTTGCACTCTTCCAGACTCGTTGCTTCGCTCGTTGTGACGACGATGGAGGCACAACGAACGTCGGGTTTTGTGTCCATCACTGTTTTGAGAGTATTGTCAGAATACTCCTCCATTTGATCCTCACGAGGGCAGAGGTACGAATTGGAGAGCAGAGCTCCATCCGGTCGTCGCATTGTAAGGCTGTACGCTAAAGGAATAGTCCCAAAGGCATTGCTGGTCTTCTCGTAGGCTTCTCCCTCAAGATTGCATTTGGCGGCGGTCGGACAAGAAATCTTCACAAGAATTGACTGAGCCTCCTGCGTCGGCTGCATCGGCGCTTGATGTAGATCGCCTTGTTCTGGTGCAACACAATAAATTTGGCCAGTATGAAAGCGCTTCATAGTAACTACATGGATCAAGGGTCAGGAATTAGGAAGTTGACAAGAGTTTGGATATTTACTTGGCAATGAGTCCCATTCCAAAGGTGCGTTCGGTCGAGAGGAACACTTTGCCTTCCATAAGGAAGAAGCCTTTGCTTTCATAGCGGCACGTGTAACTTGCCTCGGATATTCGATGGAGGGCGTGGTAGATTCATTTGGGACGGCAGTTTGGGATCCTGACGATAGCGTAAGCGAGAGCCCGGCAAACCACGTTCCCCGTCCTCGAACAGACAGAGAATGGTGCAAAATTGACTCCAATCTGTACGTAGAGAAGTATTTTGTGCGGCCTGACGTAGGTAGACGAAATTCGTGACCGTTGGTGAAGGTCGGGAAACCAGCGTCAACAGGGGTCTGCCACAGATACAACGCAAACAGAACCTTTTGGATATTTTGTCGATCGGCACGGTTCTCGAGTGAGAGTTCAACGCTTGACGAAAGCCCACCCCGGTGGAAGATGAGGAAGCGTATACTCTTCTGCTTAAAATTGGCCCCAATGACAAGGGAGAAGGTACGCAATGGAACGGACAAGAATTGAGCGCGGGCGTAGGTCGCAGCTTGTCTGAATAGTCCAGGCCATTCGTCCTTTACCTCAACAGGAATTTTGAGGCAAGGCTCATTGACGTCGTCGCCGGTCCAAAAAAACTTCGAGGATTCCGGTAGATGTTTAAAAGTATAACCAACGAGATCAGGCTTCAAAGGAGCATTGTTTTCAACTCGATCACCAGTGATTCGGTCGTTTGAACAAAACTGAAGACCGTCCCAGTAGCTAGATCCAAACCGAAAACGCGTGTTGGTCTTCGTCGGGTACCCATCTTGATAGTGTTGAACTACCTTTCTATACACCTTGCAAACAAGCACAATGCAGTCATTGAGGTATTCCACGAACATCGGATAACTTTGGGATTCGTTACCACCAGTCACGAATTTTGGGGGATTAACAATCTCCATTGACTGTAATTCTTTTACAATGTAGTCATCGTCGACCAAGCAGGTGAAATCGCCGATCGTTGGATGAATAACTTGAATTCGGTTGTCTTGAATCCATTTAGGTGATAGCATCTTCGCCACGACGTCCGCGGAAAATGTGAAGACTTGGCCGCCAAACTCGCCCGCCATTTGGTCATTCAAGAAGGACTGGGGACGACTTAGAGGGGGTGTGTGAGGATTGGATGTCTGTGATGTTTTCGGTTTGGCGGGGATGGATAAGGTCGTTAGTGAAGACTTTGCAGGCGGGTATGGACTAGGCGCAGCGGAAGGTTTTCTGTTCTTGTCTAGGCATTTCGGAAGCGCTGAATTTGAGCTGATAAGTGGGAGTATTATGCACTGAGCACTAGGATGGCAGGCTTACTTATAGATGCTGAACAAAATAAGTAGCGGGGTTCGAAGTTGGCCACAGCACAACACACGGTGATGGGGTCTATTATTATTTAGATTATCTCTAACCTCCGCCGTGACATGAACCTGGCATAGAATCGGATACGCGCGTCAGTGACTCATGGGGTGACTTAGAACTTGCTTAAAACATTAAAACTCGATCCAAAAGTACTGCAACCACATCCGCTTTTGTTCTCCCATACGAGACTGAGCAGGTATTGCGGTGACGGGAATATAATATTGATCTTCTCATACCTATCCTCTGTTGACCCACAATTTCTCTACTTGGACTTGGATCTGTATTTTAGGTGCGTACAAACACCATATATGCTCATAACATATACCAACTTCTCCTTCTCTTTCTAGTTGCCTCGTCTGCAAGGCAAACCAAGCCAACCATTCGCGAATTCTGCCCGCTGTCTCCAACTACACACATACCACACACATACATTCCCACTCCAAGGGCATGGCTTTACCTTTACTACAATTTTTTAACTAGATGGGTGACTGCATGCATGCAAGACACTATCTTCTTTCTGTCAAAGAGACCGGCCCACCCATCCCGAATCTCCCCTTCCAACAATGCAGACCGAAGGAAGGACGGATGTCCTTCCAAGCGCCTCTGTAACCATCCACGCCCCTTTTGACTGAGTATCCGAACATTCATTAGGCTGTACATTGCAGCATAGTGAAGGCGAAGGCGAAACCCTGGCATGCTAGCTCTCGAACGCACGACAACTCCAAGGAAAATGAAGAAGTCTACTCCCAACCCCCTTTCTCTTGTATCTCTACTGGCACGTCTATCGGCTCGAGGACAGGAGAAGACGGACAAGGAATTTGAGCTTGGGATGAACAACCCAACCTTAACAAGAGGTGAATACCTTATCTATAGCACTACGATTTCCCTCTAACAAGCCTACTCCGCGCATCAGCTCGCATGACGGACTCTTCCTCTTCCTCCTGCCTACGAACTACGAAGGATAGTCCCACCCAGCCGAATATCAATATCAATCCACTCCCTGCGAGTGAACTAGGCCGTGCCCACATGTACATTAAAATGCACCTCTCTATGCCCAACACCGATACACTGATAAACGATCAATTTGTAACCCCCCGCGACCAGGGTTCGTCCCCCCCACCCTCTAAATGTATAAACCTGTAACCGCTGACTTAAGCTTAAGACTTACGACACTTGCAGGGTCCGCACCTCAGCAACACCCATGCTCAAGACGCCACCTCCGACTTCAGCTTGTTGGCGGAGTATCGCTTCTGTACCTACCCTCACGCCCCATGACTTGTCGCCGACTTCAAGGTCATCACTCCAGACCAAATTGACTCGGACTACATCTCGCCATCTTATCCGTGCGGCGCCTGCGATATTTTCGAACATCTGAGTCTGATTCATCAAATAGTTGATAACCCGACCCCAACAAGACTGGACGAAACCCTCACCTCACTACTCGACCTCTCGTGCAAATAACGGCGAGTTCCAAACGTATTCAGAACTCCCAAGCGAATAATTACCTCTGTACATCTCATATTCTTTCCCTGTTGACTGAAAAGACCTCTGATAATTAAACAGTTGCTCCTCGACTCCATCAACCGCTTCAAGTTCCCCTCGCTTATCGTCCCTAGGCCTCGACTCCCTGGGCAAACCTGTGGCTAGTTGACGGACGGGCGGGCGGCGGCGTATATGTATATGTCAAGATTGACAAACTCGGAGGACTTACTTAGACTTGCGCAGTGGGCGGGTTATCGACTTGCTGTGACAGGCGCAGTAAAGCATGAAACTGCACCTCCTCCGAACTTACGTGTGGTGTTGGGAGCACGGTTGGACTTGTGTCCCGCCAGGGTTGCGAGAGGTGAGAATCGCGCTTTTTTGTTGAGGATTTATAATTAGTAGTTGATGTGTTGTGGTGGTGCATATAGAATAAATGGATGAGATTATCTTATAAAAATTGGTCTGGGATCGTCTTTTTCTGAATAGTTCGATGGATCATGAATATAGACTAAACTCAAGCATCCATCCAGGCCGTGACAGCCTCTGGTTTGACGGGTTGGTTATGTTTTACACTTCGTTTTCTATCTATGTTACTGAACTTACGCTAGGTTTTTCTCTCGTGGTTAAGTGATTACAGCTCCAACATGAAGCACCCAGGATGATGTGGAGTCACATGGCCAGCCTTCCCTTTCTATCTCCTGTGTAATGTGGAATATCACCACCGACAAGCGCAGGATGCAAGCCTTACTTGGCCATCCCCGGCTTCGATTCCCGGCAAACCTGTGTCTCGTTGGCGGGCGGGTGGCGTATATTATGTATATGTCAAGATTGAAGACTTGCTTGGACTTGCGCAGTGGGCGGATTATCGACTTGCCGTGACAGGCGCAGTATGTTCTTACCTGTGTCCCTTCTTGATCGCCAACTGGGATACTAGTGTCGCAGTATCCTCCAATGTTCTTATACCCCCCCGAACCAGATGTCTAATCCCAACTTCGCACAACAATGCTCCTCGCCTTCCTGTGTGCACCATTGACAATAACAATACCTCTTCTCATCCACCTCCTCACCTCACCCACCCTCTCCACCCCCCTCTCAAGTCACCGCGTACACGAATCCCGCACACTCCATTCCGAGTCATCCGGGTTCCGTACCCTCACGCGGCGTAGACTCCCCCCCACATCCCCCCTTCCCCACCCACTCCGTATCTACTTAAAACAACCCAACATCCACCTCCTTCCCTCCCTCCTCCTCTCTGTCTCAGACCCCGCAAGCCGGTCGTACGGGGCGCACTGGACCCCAGCGCAGATCGCCGAGACTTTCGACCCGCCCGAGGAGGCGGTGGGGGCGGTGAGGGCCTGGTTGGAGGGGGCGGGCGTCGATTCAGAGAGGGTGGGCGTACGCCGGAGCCGGGGAGGGGATGCCGGGGGCGTGTGGGTTGAGGTAAGGGACGCGGTGGTAGAGAAAGTGGAGGGGCTCTTGGGGGCAGAGTATTTTGCTTATAGGCGGGATACAGACGAGGGGGGCATTGAAGACGTTTGTGAGTTTTGTTTATTTCTTCTTGTCGTGTTACTGATCAGAGGTTCCTTTTTCCTTGGGTAGCCTGCGATTCGTATAGTCTCCCTCGTGATATTTCAGAAATCGTGGATTTTATTACACCGACTGTGGAGATGAGCCCTCTAGGGATGCCAGTGAACTTGAAAGAACGAGTCGAGTCACGGACTACAACCTTTGAAGGACACCTTGCTAAGAGGGCGTCTAGTTCCCCAGCTGGGTGCGACACACTCGTAACTCCTGAATGTCTCAAGTCACTGTATAACATGACATATGTCCCCCAAGCCACGGATCGCAACAGCTTGGGAATCGGTGAACCTCAAACCTTCTGCCCACCATGAACACTTCTCTGATTTTTTTTTCTTTCGCTTATAGTGAATTACTACTCTAACATATATCTGCAATCGGACCTAGACACCTTTTTTGCAAATTTCTCTCCAACGTTGGTCGGCAAGTCTCCACAGCTCGTTTCTATCGATGGGGGTGCGTTCGTTGTTCTTGACTATGACTAAATACGTCAATGCTAAGTGGCACATAAAGGGAGCCTCGATCAAGACGCAAACACCGATGGCGGTGAGGCAGGTTGGATTCTTCAGTACGCTATGACCCTCGTGCAGCCCCAACCCGTTGAACTCCTTCAAATCGGGAACTCGCAAATCCGTATGTCCCTCTCCTATTCCTAGCAAGAAACAAGTTTATTTAGAAGGGTACTCTCTTCCCAGCCGAATTCCGCACTTCAAACGAATTATTAGACGCCATCGACGCTTCTTATTGCACCTCTCAAAGCGGGGACGACCTCACCTACGACCCTACCCTTCCTAACCCCCTCCCGGGGGGATTCGCGTCCCATTCCTGTGGAAGCATCCCAAAAACCAGGGTTCCTTACGTTTTGTCCAACTCACAAGCGGACCACGAGTATCGCTTCTCCCAGTTCTACCTCGAACGCCAGTGCGCCGAGTTCGCGAAGCTCGGGCTCATGGGAGTGACCGTGCTCTACGCCGCTGGGAACACAGGCGTCAGTGGGGCACAAAGCGGGTATTGCCTAGACGAGAACGGTGCGTGCCTACCCCTCCATTACTCTACCTCTATTTTGCACTCCCCCCTTCGAAGCCCCACCACAACCACCCTCATTTTATTTCACCCCCGTTTCTATATGGTTACCTAGCCCTATTCTGTCGGACTTCGGACTCGGGGTTCTGGGGCGGATGCAACTAGATTCGGTACTTTCTTACTTTCTTACCTTACTTACCGCTTCATGCCCGCTGGGCTTCTCTGCCTTTGCCTAGGTTCTATGAATCCGAACGCCACGCATTTCAATCCTGCGTGGCCAGCAGCATGTCCGTGGGTCACGGCAGTCGGAGGAACGCAGCTCATACCCGGAGCGGAAGCTGTTCCTGACCATGGCGCAGAAGCGGTCTGGAATCAAGAGATCATCCCTGGCTTCTTCGAGTCTTCGGGTGGCGGCTTTAGCAATCGCTTTCCAACTCCAGAATACCAGAAACTCGTGGTCGACGCGTTCGTTGGGAGGCTCAGGGAAAACGACCCGGCTCAGCTCAGGTTGTTTAACACTAAGGGGGTAAGTTGAGCGTTCGTTGCGTGATTTCTAGAATGAACTAGAAAGTGTGTTTAGCGGGCGTATCCGGATTTGAGCGCTAACGCGTAGGAGGGGTTGTCTCTTCGTTGCTTCTAGCCTTGTTGACTCGGGGTCTCACTGACAGGAATGCGTTTCTGAACGTCGACAATGGTTCAATCATTGTCAGTAGTGGCACGTCAGGTGCTGTTCCCACTGTTGCTTCCATTATTACCCTGGTCAACGACGCTCGCCTCGCTAATGGCAAGAAGCCTGTTGGCTTCATCAATCCGACAGTACGCACACATTCTTTGATGCACTAAACATCTATCTGATGAGAACTAAATTCGAATAGATTTATTCTCCTGCATTCGCGGACGCCTTCACTGATATTATAATTGGGACTAGTCAAGGATGCAGGGGACGTGAGTCATCCCACGTAATTACTAGGGGGTGTTACTGACTTTCTCAGTGCAAGGAGAGCGTAGCGGAGGGTTTCAAGCGTAAGTCAGACTGCCGAGCCCCTTGTGGTATAGTATTGAAAATGAGACTGTAGCGACAAGGGGTGGGATCCTGCTACGGGTAAGTCCGCTGCCGTTTCAGAGGACTACCAATGGGCATTAATACTGTACGTTTGATCAGGTTTAGGCAGCCCCAATCTAGGAAAGCTTATCGAGAAATGGTTGACGCTGCCTTGAAAATCGCCTTCTTTGTTATCGTGAAGGAGGGTCGCGGTTTTATAATGGCAATATATTTGTAGAACACATTTTTTACAACGCAGGCATCAGTCGCACGACCTTGCCCTCGTTCTTTGCATGTACCGCTACTCGTCGTAGTATCTCCGAGTCTGTCCACCGCTCCGGCGGTGTTCTTTTTCCCGTCGCCCAGTAATAAATGTCCCAGTCAGCCTCATCGAGTAACTGTTCAACACTCGTCAAGATGTCACACGAGAAAACATCCATTCAGGGGCTCACCTTATCATACTCGCGTAACTCGGCCTCACTCATCGTGTCCAAATTATCCCTTGCGAACGTGCTAAGTAAAAGGTCGCTCTCCAGGGTCCCCCTCTTTCGCGATTGATACACGAGTCGAGCGCGAAGAGTGTCAACAGTCTCGCCGGGCCTGGGTAGTGGGCTTGGGACGACGTCCTCAATGGCGGTCGAGGCCAGGTGCTCCGGGGTGCCAGGGAGAGGCCATGGGTCTACGCGACGACGTGAGGTGACAGAGAAGGAGCGACTAGTAACGTAAAAGCGGCGAGTGGACGCAAGCGTGCATCGGTGGAAGATTTGCAGCATGACGGCGCAAGACAGACAGTGGAAATCCAAATATGGACACAATCGGAATAGTGTCGGCCCGGAAATTGGCGTCGCTTCTCAGGGGGCCCATTACTCTGCCGTTTCTATTAAGCCATGTACTAGACACCTTTGGATGTAGAAAATAAAACGAGGGGAAATATCAGGATACTTTGCCAAGAATCACCAAAAACAATTAATGACATGCGTTGAACCACGAGGACAAATTCAGACCCTTCAAGTTCAAGCTCGGCATTCATCATCTTGCTGCCCCTAAGCATACAAATCCAGTTCGTTCACGGGAAAATTCATGAATTTCTAGAACCCTTCAAAGTTCAAGGACCTACAAACTTGATATGAAGGCCGAATTACCCGATGTCACCGTTCATTAACGCAGGTGACACTCTACGCCACATAGACCCTGCCTTCCAAGGCGGGTGCATTCTATTCGATAAATTTTCGGGGCAACGGTCATTCATTAGGTCCCCGACATGTAATACATTGACGAGGTAAGAAAATCTATTGATGGAAATAAAAGGCTTTACTCGAAATCATTTATTTAGTAGTAGAAACATTTTGGAATTTGGTTCAACACTTTTAGGTCTGCTGGTCTAATATTTGAGGTGCAGCGGACTATTCAAACAAACTCGTTCCAATATACATATACAAGGGCAAAATTTAACATGCTGCGGATACTATATACTTGACCGTTCAAATTATCATCCCGCGCAGAGGATGAATGGAGAGTTTAGAGATTTCCTCTCTTCTCTCAGCCTCATGGGGATGGCGACGCTCCAAGCACTTCGGGTACCTCTCCTTGCACGAGACTAGGAATTGCATTCTTGTTCTTCGGCTGTCCGATTTTCTCATAGCTTTTCACGTAATCTGGGCTCTTCGTATACACAGCTGAGCTCCCAACCTCCTTGGGACGCTGAGGGGTAGGTTGCTCGAGCCGACCACGAATTTCGCTCGAGGTAGACGAGGGCTTAAAATTAGCGACCGTCGAGTGAGCGCTATGATGCTCCCTCTGTGGGCCAGGGAGTATATTACCGCGCTTCTGGATGCGCGTGAGCGGGAGCTCGGCCGCCCCTGGGACAGGATTTGCCAAGCCACGCGAAGCGACGTGGGCGAGGAGGTATTCATCTATACGAGGATCAAAGTGTTAGATCTATGAGATAACTGCATGAGATTGATGTACAGTGAGGAAGAGCCCCTTGTTGGACTTTCTTATTGTGGATGCGACGGAGATTCCAGTAGAAGCCCCCGAGACTGGCGGCGACGATCGAGCTTCCGAAAAGCATGGTCTATTTTATTTAGTGACAATGAGATTGAAATTCCCTCCAATAGAGGCAGCTGAGACTTACTTGACCGACAGACATGTGTGAGAGCCTAGTGGGCAGAGCCTTTGGAACACCTGCCATCGTATGAAGAATTCGCGGGATAGTTGCGGGGGATTGATAAGAGTGTGAGAATAGGAAACAAAACGAAACCTCTAGTTTGGAAATTTATATACACCTTACACATGTCTCAGCGCTGATAGAGGGTCACGGCGGTGATCACAATACTGGCTGCCTAATCGGGAATGTATCGCCCTATATATGGGTTGTCTCAGACAGTCTGAACGCGCGCCGCAACGCGTCACATCATGTGCAGGAGTCGTGACGCGTTGGAGAAAGGTAAGGTTTGATTCATTTCACTGAAATGCACAGCTGGCTATGGCGCAAATTAGTCGTGCTTCCTATCAAATTGCAACTGGTTACTCTGCGCCAGAGCTAAATGGAAGTGAGTCACACGTGAATACTATACAAAGAACATCATACCTGCTCGATGGTCGTCGAGATCAAGCCTCCTCTTCTCTGCGATGTTGCGCTTCGCAATATAAAAAGTGACACCAGCAACCAGAAGGACACCAGCGAAGCCAGCACCCTACACAAACTTCAAGATGAATGATGAATTGAAAGTTGATCACGGTTCTTCCTTACCATACGTTTCGGCGTATCTAGCCTGACATTGAGTACCATGTGAAGATGTCGAGAAAACCCCACTGATCGATGCAACAAGTAAGGTGCTAGGCTTGGTAGAGGTCGTCGCTTCACGACGTCGGACCGAAGGGAGAAGGTGGTTACAAATCATGCATTTGTAATCATTTGACCGCGCTCTTGGCCAACTGAGCGCCCATCACACCCCTCGTCCTCCCTCCATTTTGTTCTGTACGGTGAGACACGAACTGATCCAAACGGCTCTGAAATGATATGCCGCGGCATATATAGGCTCCCCTTGTTGCGACGTGAATTTACAAATCCCGCGTGAAACGGCAGAACGGCCCATGCTGCGCAGCGAGGACCTAGGCTTATTGAGTATCCGAAGTATACCCCGCCCGTTGGAGCCCGTTGGGCTTGAAAAAGTTTCGTCTTGGTCAACCTTTTCCCCCAGAAGTCCCAGAGTAGATCGCGCTGGACCATCGTCGTCTTGTCCGCAATCTTTACTCAAAGATGTCCCGAAACTTAATCAGTGTGACGAAGGCGGTGGAAATAGCAGCTCTACCTAAGTATTACGTTGTGAACTTAGTCATCTTGAGCTCGAGGATACTTGCCCTACGACGCGTACACACAAAATCGTTTGGTGTCAATGGAAACCGCGGCAGCAACTTCCCGTATCCATGACTTGTTTATTATACCCAGGAACCCGTTGACCCACATGGACCACCATTTCAAAGGATCTTCATGATCCTGGTCCTTGGCTTTGGTTTGAATTAGCAGTGAGTAAGTGACCGACCACATGAGCCTTTATCGATGAAAGATAAGTATTCCAGAGGACACTATTCATCGGAAGCTCTCTGTGCTGAGACTTTAGAATATCGATAACGCGATCGAACGATCTCACAAAGCGTGGCGAGTTGTCTGCACGTTGAGCCAGAACACGTTCCCGAGGATAGGTGTGAATTTGTTCTTTTCGTGACGTCGTTGTCTCGGTAACCGTTGTTCTGGGTACACATGCCCAAAATCAGAGGAACATGAGCCGTGCTTGAGCCGTGCCGAACCGTATCTGATTGCCAGAGACGAACGGTTCGCCTTTTTTCTCGCCTCCCCCTCTGCACGTTTTGCTCGAGATGTGGGCAGTGACGATGATGATGATGTAGCAGTTGAGTTAGCGTTGTGAAGACCGCCGTTTTGTGGGGCAAGCGAGGCCTCGTGTTGGAGGAACGATGAGGGTGGTGTTGAACGATCCGATAATCTATTGGGTAGATCTCAGCCAGAAAAGGGTATACGTTATGTCATTAGATGATTTAAATATTGTTGACAGTGTAATTTAGCTTTACGGACGGGATGCGCCGCTATATGTCATGCCCTATATAACCCCAGTCATCGCTATACTTTGTTCCACCCACTTTGGTATCTGCTGCACAGGCAAAGTACCTTGATCCCGCCATCAACATCTCTTCACCCTCAACCATCCATCCATCCATCCACACATGCCTGGCGTCGTCAGAGAAAACGCAACACGCATCTGGGAGCTCAACGTCCACTGGGAAGTCTACACCCAATGCTGTATCTGGGATCCACGAAGCCGGGGTGTCAACGTATGGGAGTGCATTCGCGATCGTAAGTCTTTTTTCATCGTTTTATCGTGAACATACTCTGATCAGCTAACCACTGTTCAGATGACTCCAAGCCAGGCACTGAGGTTTGTCCGCGCAATCCAGGTTCCATCCATGTCACCGTTATTTGACCTCGCTTTTTCTTCAGCCGCCCAACGACAGCTACTGGCGATACGTTGCCCGCAGATGATAGCTTCCACCAGCGGGTCATGTATTACCCATGTCACCCTCGCGACCGTCATCTACCACCTCATCATCATACTACGCGCCTTCTCTATTTATGCGCCCTCGGATTCTGTGTGTGTTGTCACCACTCCACCTAGTCACCGCACAGTGCCGTCTAATCTCCTTTGACGTTGGAACACCGACCTTCACACTATATCATGAGCACTACGCCTCCGAAGCCGTGTGCGTGTGGAAGGCTCCTACCCTCAAAAGTCTGCTGAGTCCGCACCGCTGGTCGGTTTCGTGGCTATCTGAGATTGACACCCATGACAGCTCGCTATTCCGTTCCCCGGAGAGCACTGCCTTTCCGTCTATGTATGTCTGTAGTTTTCCCTTGAACGTTCTATATACCCGGTCACACGTTGTACTTTGCATCTACTTACACTTGGGTTTCTTCTTCCTTGCGTTCATTCGTCTTTGTATTTAGTTACTTTACCCAGAGTCAGGGATCCTCTTACATATCATGTCTCGTTTGATATCTGTAGAACGCTCTAGTCAGTCTAGCCATACGCATATAATTGTGCCACATACGCAATCACATCTCTTCTGCACTGCATTGATCAATATAAAACCTGTTTCAACTAAGCAGATTCGAATCACGGCGAGAAGTGATTATTAGTCTGAGAAGTTATTGCAATTGGTTCTTCTACTTTATTTTACTTTGAAGATGTTGGAATGACGCATGAGTGACGTCATCATCCTTCGTCGAAGTTGGCACTCGGCACGATTTCCCGCCTCTTCATCCGCCAATCGTATGGGCGCGCAGACGAAGCAGGAAGCAGGAAACACAAAATACACGCAACACCGCTGAGTATTGCACCTCTCCTACATATCAGAACACCGGTTCGGACTTTTAGGTTCTCCGGTTCCCTGCCAGTCGCAAACGGGTTCTATTCACGTTAATGAGTTATTTTCAGAATTAGTGGTCGAGTGACTGATGGGAACCATGCATATGTGCATATATGTCCAAGTGCTGATATGATAGAAAGTAAAAGTATTCCTAGTCAACCAAGCAGAGATGAAGGCACAGCTTACTACATGGCTAGCAGTTGGCACAGGTCCATGACGTGGTCCAATCGTAAGTCCTCCTTTCCGTTTAAAAGCGTGGGTGGTTCCCGCTGATTTCGTAGATCATCCCATAGGGCAAAAAAGTACATATCGAGCAACGTAACCCAAATCCAAGTCCAGCGACGCCGGCGGCTCTTCTCGTTTGCTTGTCAGACTGCCTGTGGATCGGCACGAAGATTATTAATTAAAGCACCCTTGCCCTTAACTTACCCCTGTTGTGACGGACGACGTTCCCGTTGAACCAAAAAGTTGACACTACAGCTCAAGGGAAGCAGAGAAGCGTTGCGTGTGCGCTAAGATTTGACTGACGGATCGTTTCCCACTTCTCACCTCGATTTATCTTCTAAAGGCCGAACGAAGGCCGTAGAATCATCGATCATTGGTCGGTCTCTGTAGGCCCTTTCTATTCGAGTTCTGCCGCGACAGCGATTCATCTCGTTCTGGGGTGCTGATGTCGTTCAAGTAACAATCACTCCACAACCAGTGACGCGGGTTCATTCAATAGATTCGGACGCCACAAATAAATAAGTAGATCGCATTCACACCTGAGCAAACCAAAGATGGACAAGAGAGAGAAAGTCGAGGATGAAAATTCTAGAGCCTTCTAGGAACCTGAGCAGCTGCTCACAGGTATTACTCAGTGATTTCATTTAGAACATGGAAAAAGAAGGAAGTTTGCGACGAAAGATAGGGTCACGCAAACTTACCGAAGATACACGTTCTGCCTCGATGGGTGACAGAGAGTGGGAATGGGAATCAGTCCTTCGAATCAAGGCGCCGATTTGAGCCCGGTATAGCCTGTTGGGGAGAACTCTAAGCCGATTCCCAGGAACCTAGATACTCGCCTACGACCATCATCTGTAGACTCGAACAAGGTTCGCGTACACAGACAGGAGCGCACAGCCAAACTAGCATGTGAGGTGGCAGCGGTTTTCTTCAGTTGCAATTGGGGAACTCTCGGGCAATTATTACGATGGCTTCATACTCATGTGCCAGTGGAGGTAGGTTGGAGATAACTACATGCGGGCAAGTAATTTCGGTTTTTCAAGACAGGTGACAAGGTATCAGCCTAAGCAGTGCCTTCGGCCTCAATGCCGACATGAAGGCGGTAATGGTCGGTTATATAGCGCAGAAATGTTTTCATCCAGACATAGGCACAAGTTAGGAGGATGTATGTCCAAATTGAAACCCGGAAATCCGAACCTTCGCCGAATGGGGTGCACGGAGAACAGAGAATTCTGACAATGAGACGAGACGCATGGCATATACTAGCACCCCAGAAATTTTACAATCAGTGTGTTCATCGGTCGAGATGAATGTCAACGGAGTAAGTGCCAGTGCTCATAGAAGCTAGAAGCCTTAGGTCGAATGGCATAATGTAGGACTAAAAAACTGGTACAGACGTAGCTTGCACGCTCCAAGACCCTAGAATTTTTGTCCGTTGTGTGTGCTCATCATTCGAGATGAACGGCGTTGGACCAATCTCCAGGCTAGTGTTGGCGCTTTTAGGTCCAACTCATCTAAACCAGAAGTCACATCACCGCGGCGAGCGCGATCTGTTCCCTATTCTTCAGCCAAGAAATGATCTGATGCAGCTGACTGAATTTATACATGGGGCGTAAATCTGTGCAAGAACGTGTAAAGGGTGCCACTAATCGAACTTTATTCTTGCTCTCGTGGATGCCCATCGGGCACTGTACAGAGTATATCGAGGCGACGAAGAGACCTTGTCAATGACGAGCACTGCGTTGATGGGATGGAGAGATTCAAGTTGAAGAGACGTTGAATACTTCTTGAACTTACTTGCGGTGATCAGCAATGCCGCGGGGTTGCAAATGTGTCGGCATGTCCCCTACCCCGGAACAACGCATGGCGAGAGTTTGTGCCGAGTCGTATGGGCATTTGTCTTGGACTCGGGGAGTTCGTAGACCGGCCATGGCTTGGAGATCATTGTAAGAAGTCAGAGCCGTGGAGAACCAGTCGGGTTCAATGTGCAGGCTCATCACATGAGAAGACGACGACCTGCATCATTGAGATTAATCTTAGGACTGCGTGCCATCCACGTTTTGGTAGGACGCCGATCGAAGGTCTGGATAGTCGCCGGCCTGGACATGTTCCAAAACTCCCGTGAACCTCATGCCTTGGCCTTGGCGTCATAGCCAAGTCATTTTTCTCCCTCGTAGGAGAAGAATCAAAGATAATTGGCCGATAAGTTGGAGCATGAAGCAAAGGTTGGCTGAGTTTGTGAACATCTAGAGCTTTCTACAAGCTACGAGAGAGTGGATATGAACCGAGAAGGTCAGAAGGACGCCCTTTACGAACTTCGCGTTGCTGTCTGGAGTGGTGCTAGAAAGATGGCTTCCGAACGTGGCTACCACATAGACGACACGCGTCAAGACATATCGGGTGCGCATGGCGAATTGATGGGCTGGAGCAGCGTGCACAAGTCTAAACTTACATAGTCACTGTCAGTCAAACCAAGGGCAGAGCTTTTGCTTAAATAAGTCGCTCACAATCTTCTTCTGAAGTCGCTGAATGGTTGGATCGCACGACCGAACGAGCTGGGCAGCTCGGGTGACCTAGTCTTCAAAAGTATGCGTCTATCATGTTTGCCTGGAAGCGAAACTTGACCTCGCGGGACCGGTGGTCATCGCGATCATCCTTTGAGTGAAAAGATCTTGGCAAGGTTGCGTGACAAGTCACTTTATACATGATGGTTTTGGGTGAGGTATTCAGTTTCCTGCGTGTGACGTAGTCGGGTGGCGAAATACTAGGGATACAGTCGTACCACGACGATAGGTAGGTGCATCGGCAAACGGTGCCACAGGGAACTCTTTATATGAGAGGCTCATCATTACGTTTTCCACAAAAATCATGCCGTGTTTTAGTTTGGATCAAAGCAAGGAAATACATATAGGTACTGCTCAACAGAAAAAGCGCTGAGCGCTGAGCACGGGAGACTGCGGAGAACCGAGGACTGCGGAATTGACAGTAGTAATGTCGTGGTTGTGGGGAGAAATGTGTACAAATTGAAATTGATCATTTCTGTTTGAACCGCCACCATTCTCGTCAAATCCTCGCATCCATATGCCTCTACGCTGAAGGCTACACACTGCCAACGGCCCGTGTGTTCTGAGATATACTACTACTTCATAGACAAAACATCAGCAACTGTCGAGTCCGACATCTCCAACTCAATGGATAAACTATGGCGAGGATTCTCAAGAAGACTTGCCGAGAGCCCAGACCGCCGCAGTATAGAGGAGGAGTACCAACTTCTAGGCTCTGACTCTCCGTCTCGTGGCAACCACGTCCAACGCAGAAGACGCTCCAGAGTCCAAACTTGCATACGTCATCTTACTGTCCGACGAATACTGATATTCGTTGCCTCTATACCATTTCTTTTAATATTCGGAGTGCTGTGGTCCGGCATACCCCCAAGCTTTGAAGATATCCGCGAGTTTGAACGCAGTTTACCCCAGCACTACGTAAACCAGGCACTTGCAGAGCATAGGACATACCTTCGCTTCCCTGGACATTTGTGGGGGCATGGTTTCAACAACATTCTTCAAGAAGCGTGCGTAGACTTAACACGGTTCACATATCGCCATTTAATAGGATATTGCTAGGCTCCTCATGCACTACATAGCTGAAAAATCCGGGCGCGCCTTCGTGTTTGAAGACTACGTCTGGTCGCATTTACCCTTCCAATACACGCTTTACGACTTCGCTTTACGTCCAGTAAGGGTGCCCATGAACGCATTTATATCTGGGCCAACCGCAGGAGGGCCTGCGCCCCATCATGTCGCCGTGAATGCCGAGTTCTGGGACCTTGTATGCCCACCTGACAGACGGCGCACCATCAGCTCGAAAGACTCGCCGAGCGACGCGGAGGGGAACGTCATCATTGATTGGTGGGTCGAACGCCTTAAGACGGTGCAGGACGAGTGTGTAGAAGTAGATTCAAGTCAAAGGGTTGTCTTTGATCGCGCGTGAGTACCAACCTCTCAATTCTACAAAACCCAGTCTGTCTGATTCCTTTATTCCTTCTCTGATCTTCAGTTTCTTTGACAGCGACCGGATAGTATCGTTATGGCCAGAGTTATCGCACTCGCCCATCGTCACGAACTACCTCTGGTCGCCGCTTGTGTATTCGGCTATGCTGCGCAACTTTCCGATCCTCCAACCCGAGTCTGTGAAGGCGCTCTACGAATTCTCTACGAACACTACACTCACAGGCCTCCTCACTTTGCACTTGCGTCGCGGCGACTACCGAAGACACTGCCCACGTCTGGCAGGGTGGAAGGCTCAGTACAACGGCCTCAACCAGTTTCCTGGTCTACTAGACAAATTCGATTCGTCACAATACACCTATGAAAGTAATGAATACAACAATTATTACATGGAACACTGTCTTCCGACAGTCGAACAGCTCGTATCACGACTCTCCGCGATACGAAGGGATAATCCGGGGCTTCGAAGGGTGTATGTCCTCACCAACGCCTGGGGATTTTGGTTAAATGGGTTGAAGGCGGCATTGTTGAAGGATGGTTGGGAAGATTTGAAAAGTACCCTCGACTTATCACTGGATTCAAAACAGACACAAGTCGCCGCTGCGGTGGATATGGCGATCGCCGAGAGATCACAGGTCTTTGTGGGCAATGGAGTAAGTCCCTTTCCTCCTTATGGGCCCTAGATCTGACTCATGTGCCATTAGTTCTCGAGCTTGAGTTCAAATATAATAATGTTAAGGATGGCGAAAGGACTCGAGCTATCAACGAACCGCTTCCTTTAGAAAGTAGAGCCATAATCCACATCATAGTACGACTACCTTCCTTGTTTAAATTTGCTTGGACCGCCCTTCATTTAGTTGTATAGTACTGTTGCAAACCACCAGACCGAAGTGATCTTGATCACAGCGATGACGTCGTTCTTACCGGGACATATATAAGGGGGCATACCCAAACTGTCTCAAAATATCTCAATTGACTCCCACACCCACTAACACAGCACAAAGCATACTACACATTCTACGGAGAGTACAATGATTCATCGCACTCTCGTCCGGCAGCAGATGGCTGGTGGTGCCAACCGATTCATGGGCGGTATGGGCGGTATGGGGACTGGCAGCGGACCCCGCGGTAACAGCAACGTGGTGAGCAAAACTCCATCGCATCTCCTGAGCTTTCCCTTTGTTGAGGTTTGGAAATTTTCCATAGTATATGGGCGTTGCGGCTCTTGTGGGCATCACTAGCCTGGTCTATTGGTTGGGCTATCGCGATGTCGAGAACCGTCACAAGAACGACGGTAGGTAAGCTGCGTGCGCACATGCACTGCGGACACTAATAAGCGAGCAAGGCCTAAGGAACGCTTGATTGGGGAGATCATTCCCCAGCTATGAATTTTGGTCGCTAAAACGCAGAATCTGAATTTTGTCGGGAAACGCCCAGTCGGGCGACGAGCGAAGGCTTGAAATTAAATTGCACTGTACTACCATCGACTGTACTACCATGTACATATCTTACTCTTGAATTCATCCATGATCCTAGTCCTATGAGTTTGACAGTGTTAGTCGGATAATCAGCTCAGGACGACGTCCGTCCTTCTATTTAAGAGTTCAAACGTTTGTTTACACAAGTAGGGATTTTCCCCAGCCACAGTATATGTACGACAACTAGCAGAACACTTGTCGTGTGATCAATTGCAAGAGAGAAAAGATGGGAAGAAGGGGCACGCGACCTTCATCACCCAGTCAAAAAAAAGTTACTAGTACGCGATTGGACCCCCCGTTCTCGCATTGGGAGTGACTTCCTCGCACGGTGACAAAGATAGCGACGCGGTATGACGGGTCGTCTAAGGCCATGAGCCTGGCGTCGTTCTGAACCATCAGCCTGCAAATCCCCCATCGACCTTGACTATAACTTATGGATCTAATCAGACTTGGGGCTAAAAGCGCTTCACATTTGCTCTGACAACCAGAACTTTCGTAACGGTTCTATTCCATAATATGGAAATTACAAATGAATAGATACTTTCAGGCCGTTAGCATCTCAACATCCGTATCATTGGCCCTTCTCGATTGGTCGATGAAATAAGATAACGTCGAGGAATTATCGTCGCATCTGAGGGTGATGAGGTAAGGAAAATAGTCACAGAACGATAAGGAAACTTACAATTTCGAGATCGACAGTTCAGAGTCCGAGAGAGCCTTTTGCAGCACTCTAAATACACTAGCATACTCCCCTGACCTGTCCCGCAATACCCTCCCATGTGACATGAGCAACGTATTAACCCAAATCAAGTCGAATTCAAGATGAGGAGTACTGTCCAGATGTTCTGCGACGAATCGCAGCAGTAATGGGACGTAAATGAATGGGGTCTGTCGGGCGACAAGGCGTATATCCCCACTCGGAATGGCCTCATAGACCCGCTGGATCAGGGGCTTTTCATTCAGTCGGAAGGCCATGACCAACGCTTTAAGGTATTCTCTGGCCTCCAGGACCTCTAGGACAGATTGTGGCGTGAGGTCGATGGAGAGATCGAAGGGATCGAAGGTGACGGAATCATCCAAGGAGTAGATCAGAAGTCCTTCTGTCGAGGCAGCAGCCCATGCGCGACCAGTTGGCGAAAACCTCACACATTTTGTACGTGCTTCTTGTCTGTAGCGCCGTATTGACATGTCACCAGCACCTCGGCTCGCCCCAGGAAGACTAACGTCCATCCTGTCCTCCAAATCGCTCTCATCTCCACGCGTGTCGATAAGATCGGTATTAATGCCTACTTCATTGACTTTCCTGCTGTCCAGGAATTCTTCCGTCCCATCAAGTGAAAGATTCTCTGATATCTGGAACTTCTTCACCATCACACCCTCACCTTCCCTGACATCATAAAGAACCACATATTTACTGTTTCCACCGGCAATGAGGCAACGTCCATCGGCAGTGTAGGCGAGACTGTTGTACGCTTTACCAGAGGAGCTATTGGCAGCAGAAAGGCGATCATCAGCTTTGCGACCGCCGGATACGTCTTTTCGCCCATCGATAACATTCGTTTGCTTGCTCTCTTGGATGTCAAAGAATGTGATCTGCCCGTCGAGAGTAGATGCCGCAAGTTCATTTCCGTCAGGCCGGAAGGCGAGCGCAAGGACGTCTGAAGTGACAGTCAGGGGTTCCACAGCACGGGATCGACCAAAGACGTTCCATAGGCGAACTGTCCTATCCCACGAACCGCTAGCTAGCTGGTTTGCCCCTGATGGAGAAAAAGCGAGGGAGCTCACAGGTCCTTCATGACCCGCGAGGACATCGAGGAGCTTCCCAGTCTGTACAGACCATAGGAAGACCTCGAAAGAATCCGTCGAACCGGCGGCAACGACCTCTCCTGATGGGTCCACCGCGAGACAGGAAAATTGTACGGGTGAGGGTGAGGTGAACGTCCGGAAGTTTCGATATCTTATGAGATCGTAGGCACGAACTGTTCCATCGAGAGAGGCAGAGAAAAGCACACTTCCCTGCTTTGCAAATGATACAGAGGATATGGGGGCGCTGTGTTCGGTGAATGTGACAAAACAGAAGCCAGAATGTGTCGACCAAACTTTTACTTTGCCATCATCGCCTCCTGTAGCTATCGTCTGTCCATCGGGAGCGTAAGAAAGGGTGTTCATGTCGTAGAAGTGGCCTTGCTGCTTCAGTACATATGATTCTGATTGCCATTCCCAAACGAGAAGTTGGCCCAACTTTTTGGCGCCAAAGGCAAGCCATTCCCCAGATGGATTTATCGCGACGGAGGAGATCTTTTCTTGAGATATACTCAGGGTGTGGATGTTGGAAAAAGCGGGCATTTCCCAAAGGCCGAAAACCCCAGTGGAGAAACCAACGACAAGAAGGTTTGAGGCCGAGTGAAACGTCGTACAAACAACTCTCGTGTTGGCTTGGTTGAAGTAGTTTCTTTTGTGGACACCCCAACGGGTGTTAGCAATACGATTGCCCAGACCAGTTCCACTGGACGTCGAGGGTATGGGTTCATCGTCATTCGAGTCCATCTCGGATTCCTTTGCCTTCCACGTGAACACAGCTCCGTCCCGACTCACAGTATAAATCTGGGGAAGTCGGTGAGCGTCAATGAATAAGTCTCAGAGTAAGGATGGACCCACACTCGTGCCATCTGCCGAAAAGTACGCCCCCAGAACCGCATCTTTGTGTCCAGCGAAAGTCTTGGGCCGAAAACCTTCCAAAGGATCTAGAGTGAAGAGTCGGGCAGTCATATCACGAGAGGTAGTAACGAAACATCTGATAAAAGGAGTCAGGAGATGTCAAGGGAAGAGTGACTCGACATACTTTGAGTCTGGTGACCACTGGATGCTGAGTACTTCGTCGTGATGACCAGTGTACGTTCGATGCAGCGTAAATGGCGCAAACTCGCGAACCAAATGGTTGGGAGTTTTCCAAACTTGGACATGCGAGTCGTGGGTCACTGCAATGAATCTTGAGGCCGTAATTAGATTTTTGAAAGATGGAGTGCGAGGATTCACTGACTTGCCATCGGGTGAAAACTTTATGTCTTTCACAGGCTTTTTAAAATTGAAGTGATGTAGGACCACTCCTCGTCTGAAATTGACCAACAGAGCGCGCCCGTCTGTCATGAATTAGACATGCATGACACAATAGCAAAGTCGGATGACGCACCTTCATCTACACTCACAAGGACATTGGAATCTGGACTCAAAGCTATCACAGCTATGTTTTTCCGGTTCTCGAATGCGAAGGTAAAAGACTTGTTGCTGTCCTTGAATTTAGGAGTATTACAGAAGCGCATGAATCACTACTCACTTAACAAGATCGAAGACAGAAACGCGGTTTCCGACTGGGCTTAAAATCGAATTACCATCAGACGTGAAGAGGATGTTTCCTTGTCGGTAAACAGTTCCACAAATGTTGGAGAACTGCGGGGAATAGTAAACGATCTTAACCATTCTATGATCAAAATATTCACCTTGTAGTTTGACTTCATTTTTCAGAGGATTCAACCAGTTGCCGCCGGCTGATCAAAAATAGTTGAGAAGTGAAGAGAGCCACCTGGAATGGATTTTATTAGAGTCCGTGATGTCCTTTTT
>JABAJS010000128.1:0-20321 GCA_018221635.1 Tephrocybe sp. 10521TJB
CCGCTGCACACTCACAAGCAACGGTCTATGCACTCGCTGAACTCGCAGCCGAGTTGTTCAAACAGTGAAGATTCGTTTTCAAGCTCTCGCTCTCCCTTTTGATAATTCACTATATTATTCATTCGAATGCACTAGCTAGTCAAACGATATCTGTAATTGTGTAGTACTCTTGGTTGGAAATAGAATAACGATTTTCGCATCAATTCCTCAAACCAGGTACTTCTAAATTCGCGGGGAAAGCACCATATTACTTTGAGATTGAAGACTCAGGTTTCCTTCATCGTTTCTAGGGAATAAGAGGCCATCCTAGCTCTGCAATGGCTAGCATCGAGCAATTTGCACCCGGATTTCCCAGCCCATAGTTATGTTCATTATAGCCACTCACAACTGTCTTCTCCTATAGATAGAACGTGCAATTCCTCTGCAGCTCTCAAGTGTTTCCAAATAAAAGCATGAAGCCCTCAGGTGACTGAAAAACACAGTTAAAGTGTAGAATGAGTCGACCTGTCCTGTGGCGCAAATGAACAGTGGACTCGGAGATTGCCAACCAGTACAAGCACCAAAGAAAGTAGAGATGGAAACCCGATGCTTATTGTGTAACGATACATTTACTACCGTGCAGAGTAAGGTAGGTTAGAGCGATTTTACAAGTATACACGACCACTACATTCCACAGGTGCCAGATGGGACCCTTGCTTTTGGAGGGGCGTTTAAAGGCACTGGGAGTACCAGTCGTTCTGGTAAGTGCAGGTCGAGCTGACGCAGACAGTGGGTCCGGTGTAGCCAATACCACCGCTGAGGAATTTAGTTAGTAATTGTTCAGGAAAAGGTAAAGGATGCGAGGACTTACCATTGGCCGTATTTGGTCTGGGTAGCAGTGGAAGCAGGTGCGCTGCTAGTGGAGGTGGAGGTGCTGGAGGTGCTGGAGGTGGAGGAACTAGAGGAGGAGGAGGAGGAGGATGAAGAAGAGCTGACAGAGCTGGAGGAGGCAGGAGCAGAGGTGGTGCCAGTAACGGTGGAGGTATAGGTCGAGCCAATCTCACCGAAGCGGATGTTGGAGTAGGTGACGGACGAGTTGGGCGAGTTGACCTCGACGTCGGTGGGCGCACCGGAGGTAGTGGCGCAGGTGCCACGCGCAACACCGGGAGCGGAGGCGTTGGCGGTGGTGGGGTAGTCGGAGTCGAGCCAGAGCATGTTAACCGAATGGTCATCCCACACACTCAGAACCAAGACCATTCCGTTCTTGGCCGCCTCACCGAGCCTGGTAAGACCACCCTTGGCCTGGAACTGAGTGACATCGCCAAAGGCAGCCTTCTGGGCGTCGCAAAGATCCTCAGTGATGGAGTCGTAGGTGCCAGTAATTCCGGGGATGTTGACTTGAGAGTTCTGGATGACGACGCCGTTCTGAACGTAGAGACGGCGGATCTCGACGAGGTCACCAGTGGTGGTGCCGTCAGAGGAGATGAACTGAGTGACAACAGTGAATTTGGAGTTGGTGTCGACAGTGAGGCCAGGACCGTAGAATGCCGTGTCTCCCATACGGTACGAGTTGAAGTCGCAACCATCGGGATCGCAAACGGTGCCGTAGCGGTCGGTGGTTCCGCAGTCGGTGCCGGAGCAACGGAGGAGACCGTCCGCCTCGCATGGATGAGGAGTGTATGCAGCAGAGATCTTGTTAGCTTCCCAGATGTCCATCTCGTTACAGCAGGCACCATAGTTACCAGTGCCGGAGTTGACATCGGTAGCGGAGGGGGTCCAGCCCTCAGAGTTGGCCTATTCCGCAAGTCAGTTAATTATATGTTGTCCCGTTAAGAAAAGATGACCTACCTGGCCAGCGATGAACTTCAGGTCGCGAGGGCACTGCGCATCGCAGTAACCGGTTCCATACTTGGCACCTGCCTTGTTGGTGGGGTACTTGGCCACACCACCATCAGCGTCCATCTCAGTGAAGTAGAGGGCACCGTTGAGACCACAAGGAAGGTTGGAGACATCGACGTCGAAGGAGAATTCCTGGCCAACGAGCTTGAACATCTGATACTCGCTGTCGCTGTTCAAGAGGTAGAGACGGGAGCCGACGTTCTTCTGGGAAGCGACGGTAACGAATTTGAGAGTGATGGCGTCGCCGCTCGTGGTGACACCGTAAGTGCCGGAATAATCAGCACCATCGAGGGCGCAGTTGGCAGCGCAGGTGACGTCGTCGGGGCAGTATGCGCTGTTCCAGGTGTTGCCAGTGTAGCAGTTGGTGCCGGAGGAGCTGTGAGTCCAGCGCCAGTTCGCATCGACGGTCACGGCACCGGTGGCCTGAGAGACACAGCCGCCAGCCTTGGTGCACTGGTACCAAGGAAGCTTAGGGTGAACTTCAGCGGTGTTGGTGCCGACCTGCTGAGCAGAGACGATGGCGAGGAAGGAAAGGGCGGTGAGGGCGGCTTTGGGGAACATGATGATAGAAGTTTTGGAGTGTTTCGACGATTGTGAGTTGCCGAGCTGAGGTGTTACTGAGCTTCATGACAACACTTTATACTCATGGTGAGTTGTGGGGTGCGGGGAAAATCCGGGGTACCTTGTCCACGCGTAGATAGTTTTGCAGCTTGGCCAAGATAAAATCTAACGCGTAGAGCGAAGCAAGACCAGCGCGACGAGTACGCGTAGGTGACGGCGACCTGAGTCCAGCGTGAAGCTTTGAATATGAATCCGAAGAGCTTCCGCCCGATAGAGTTGATATTTTTCCGGGTACAAGAGTAAGCAAGAGTAAGCAAGAATAAGCGTATCCGGATCTCGAACAGACACGGGGAAGAAGTTCGGAAAGTGAGTTGATTTGTGTAATGGAGCAGCCTTGTGACCATAGTCCGTCTTCTATGACCGCGGTTAACACACCAGTAGCCTGTTTCGAGGTTAGATATGTACCTGATGGATCTGTTCGCGGGGCCAATTAAAAAGTACATCGGCTTTCCGGTACGCTGTAAAGCGGTCGTGCATCTGTTGTCAGATTGAAAAGATCAGTGAAAATCTAGCGACGGCCTCAATAAAAATAAAAACATCTACGTGTGCTCCAGAGAAGAGTTAGCGCATAGGGATTTACTTCACTCAAATTCGATAACAGTATTCTGCCATAAATCTGTACTTTCAAAGTCAGGTGGTGGTCGTGAACAAGGAGCACAAATTTGAATTTGTCATAGATATGTGGGGAAGCAAGCGCTCGGATCACTAGTCCGTAGAGTCCTCGGTCTTGGCGAGCCTTGGCGCCTTGGCCGTAAGGTACAACAATTCTGTACAAGCCAAGACAAGCCCTCTGCATTCTGTCAGCAACTGTGTCGGATGAAGTATGTAGCAGTATATATGAAGTGGGTGGTCCTGTATCGGTTCGATAAGAAAAACCGACATTTCGTAACTCATGTCAGTTTCGTACAAGTATCCATGTGGGGCAGAATTTCGCTGTCCAAGAGCTTTTGCCATCTAATAAGCATCAGTAAGTAATTGAAATCAGCTATGACCATCGATGCATCGTTTTGAAATATAAAAATACCGATATTTTGCCATCATATTCCATACGCCTCTGGAAAGCTATAGGGTCCTTCCCGAGCTCGCCGATTTGACAAATCACACTCCAGACAGGGCAACTTGAAGGGCTGTTAGTAGTGCCGACAACGGCGACTGGACTTATGTAATGTGAGCCGATCACGAGCATTCGTTGTCTCTGGGAGGAACTAGCTGCAGCGAACTGCGTAGTACTTACTACGAAATTTCTGACTATTCGAACGGTGCAGGATGAGGAGTTTCTGCAGTCAATAACCCATTCATTGAATTCAGTAGATACAAAGCTTGAATTCCTTTCTCCCGCTTTATCCAGCGCGCTCTTGATCCCTGCGAATTTTCTCAACATAGATAAAAGTTATCAGTATTTCCACGATCATATGTTCCCCAATGGCAAAAATTTCAAGTGAAGCAGGATGAGCCGCCCCAATTATGCCAAGGCTCCTGCGATGAAATTGTGCGACGACGTCCTGGGCGTCGTCATTGACAATGAGCTATATCAGACAAAATCAGACTTCATCCACGGTGCCCCAGTAACGTACCTTCGGATTCTTGGACCATAAAAGCCACTTGTATTCTCGGCCATCTCGTCCAGTAAACATACGATTTCTGACAAAATCTTAGTTGAATTCAGAGTGTTGAAGAGAAGAACGTTCTTACAGCCATTTTTCCTTCCTGAAGTAACTCTTCGTTTCGAACTGGTTGCCATCCCATCGCAGAATGGAAAAGGAGAACGGATTGTGTTCAACTTCCCCCACATGCGCATATGTGTCTTGCATCGATATCTGTGCGTCATTTCCCTCTCTCCGTGGGATATCATTAGGAATGACATAGGTTAAGGTGGAGGTCTTCCGTATACCTGCCGTTGTGACTACCTTGTAAAGGACCTGTCCGTCCTCATTTGTGTAGGTAGAGTTCAGGTGCGACGAGCCAGACAGATAGAGGCGCATAGTTAAAGCTCCCCAAAGACTCTCAACTAGCTCTTATATCAAGAAGAGGGCTGTGTTACAATTGACAACGATGCATCCAAACTGGGACTAGATGTCCTTCGTGGCGGTGGAGAATCGCACGCTCATTCATTAGAATTTGTGACGATCTCTATGAGCCTCATTATCGACATTGACAATACTCACTAAAACCATGATTATCTAGAAGATTGTCAAGAACATCGAAAAATATCTGGTTGAAAGGAATGAAAGACAAGGCTTACTGAAGCCGGCAAATGCCGGAGTCGAATTTCTCATCAATTCTCTATGCCTCCGACTCTCCCACGTTGGCCAACAAGTCTGCTTCATTGCGCCCAAGCGCAAAATAACACGTAGTATGGACGTTAAAATGGAACTATCATTATCTATGCCACTGAAGAGCAAACTGCGTTCTCTTTCTTCAGCGCAGGAGCAAAAACTCGTTGATTTCCTGGACGAAAAGTTCTCGCAACTTGGCTACAAAACGCGGTTGGTTGGCCTAGCCCTCTCGTTTTCTACTTGGGTGACCTTTCTTCACGGTTATTTTATCTTGAAACAATTGAGCACATGGGATCGAATGTGATAATTGATACAGAAATACCATGACGTCCACGACTGTAAGTGTGTTGCGCTCCTACAGTCCAATGAGCAAAATACCAAGCGTATTCCTATGTTCATCATCGCTCTGCATTACCCAGTTTTCTTCAAGTAGGTACGTATAGAGCCATGCCAGCTGGGTATACGAGTCCTTTACACATTACAGGTACAATTTCATTAAACTCCTTCCTCGAGATTCGAAATGTGACAGGGTGGGACTAGTACTGTTAATGCACACCTCACGGTTCCCTCTGATATACCGTGGAGGGGATATTACAGAGGTGTTTTCCTACCGAAAATACGGTAATAAGTTTCATGAGCATATATCGTTCCTTATGGCCCTCAAGTTGGACCATCCATGGCTATGCCGTCTCTTGCAGTTTTTGTAGTAGTGATGGTACATCCAATCGAGTTAACAGAGTGATTTAGATAGACCATAATTGTATAAGAATGGAGGCAGTGACCGGCAGCGTCTACGAGGATTTATTAGAGGTAATACCAATAGAAACCGCTACGAAAAGGTAGGTTTTTCCACGTTCAAGTTTCCTATACTGAAAAAAAGTTGATTCTGCCCGCCAATCAAAGTTATGGCTTGTGTGAGCCTTCCAAACAGTACAATTAGAGGAAATATGGTCTTCCATTGGATCCCAGTACAGTCATGGCCTTTGCCGGCTACCAAGTGATCCAAATGTGATCCAATGTTCAAGCTGTCGGGCTAAGCAAGTTGTCACAAAGAGTCTTCGAGTAGAAGTCAAAGTATGGTCACAAAGCTGGAAGTACGAGAAATCTGTGAAGGCAGAATGATAACTTCCTTGGGCGAAGTTGTTGATAGTTTTGCGGCAAAAGACGCGCAGACATCGTGCCGAGAGCCGATCATAGCGATCACATCCTCGGCAAACTTTTGGTCATTGCCCACTTTCTCCCAAGTCCCAACGCAAGCTCGCAACTACGATGGCATCCGTCAAGCTAGCCACGCTAGTCATTCGGGTAGGTATTTTAACGTTGAAACCAGCATCAGGCTGATATATGGCAGACAATAGCCAAACCCATTAGTTCCCAGCTCAAAGCCCAAGCAAAACAGTATGTTCAAGCATATTCTCCTTGATTATTGACGACCAATCTGATATAGACGCGAAACATTCCGAGAGTTCTGTGTGAGCCTTGCACAGATGCTGTACCGTACAGAAGTGAAGCTGCGCACCAACATCATGGGCGAGCCTGCAAAACACATCAGGCCACTCTCCGAAACGCGGTATGTACCTTTTCATCATATTTGGAATCATGTATTGAACCTATGCACTCCACAGAGCAATAGAAAATGGTGCTAATGCTCTCGCGGAAGGTTTCCTGTTCACCGTTGCCGCTGGCCTAATCATAGGGGAATCATGGCGGTCCTCTCGGAACCAAACAAAACGGCGTGACAACGTCGACGACCAACTGGACTCTCTAGGGACCAAAGTGACGGAGCTTACTACACGCGTGGATGATCTCACGCAGCGGTGGGAGGATGAGCTGAACCAGCAGAAACAAAGGTACTTCACTTTGACCGCGATGTTCAGCAAGTCCCGCCTCTCCTCAAAGTCATCCACACTACATGCCGTTCCATTCGTAGCCGGCACGGACGCCGGAAGATCAACGGAAGACGCCCAACGGGACCCCAATGCACTGCTCCTTCCGCTCGACACCACGTCACCCGCCTCGTCCCCACTTCCGCTCCGGCTGATCCCCGCCTCCTTCTCCTGTCGACCCAACCGCACAATATCTTCGGCACCATAATGCACGAGCGGTATAAAGATCTCCGTCGCCCGTGTCCGTGCCCTTTTCTCCTCGTCATCATCGACCTCGTCTTCCGGAAGCACAGTGGGCATATCTTCCGCACTCACGCGCACGACGAGCTTGAAGTACGCCTTGCCAATGTCGAACTTCATATCAGCAGGCACGCCGACGACCTTGGTGGGCCAAGGGCGACAGAACGCGCGGACAGCACGCGCACCTGAGGTAAGAAATCCGTAAGGATCCGCGGTCCAGTCCTCCAAGCATGGCAGACGCTGTGAGGGCTGAGATTTCTCCGGTACGGACATGGATCCGAGCGTGGCGATACTGAGGGACGACGCAGCCGCGGCTGATACGACGGTGACGGAGGATTGATTGACCTTGTGTTTTGGAGCTTGGTTGTTGACCATACCGAGTTTGCTTTGATTGCGCAGGAGCCCAGCACGACTGCCACCCACCGATGGGTCATACAGCGCTGAGGGGTCGTCGTACTCGCCAATTTCAGCGCCATCTTGGTCGGTTTGCTGATCCTCCTCGATGGCATCTGGAAGATCGTCCGCGCTCCACAGACTGAGGTCCTCCATGTTCCACCCGTCGCCCCAATCGTGCGTGTGGTCTGTGCAGTATGTCCATACCGTCCAGCTGAGACCGTTGACTCCATCCCCACCATTGAGACTGGCGTCCAGCGCCTTCTCTTGTCGAGAATAGTCTCCTAGATAGCGTCCTTTGTCCGTCCACCCATACGACCGCTTTTTATCCATGTCGAATGGTGTGCCGATCTCCCCAATAATCGTGGGGTACGAGCCAAGGGTTTTAGCATCGCCTTTGAACATGCCTAATTGCTCCTGAAGCGATTTCCTAATCGCTGTCTCTCCTATTTTCACTGCCTGCAGTGTAGTGGAGTATTTCCCCCGGAGAAGACCTAGTGCATCTGCGTTAAACCAATTCCAGTGACGTGTTATCAACGTCAGGCCATCGTAATAATGAGGCGAGTAGGCACACCGGCCCTTCAATACGCTCTCCTCATCCAATAGTGGTGGGCGCGCAAACACAGGGGGTTGGACCAGCAATATCGCCTCCGGATGTGCACGTCTTATCCGCGAGCCAAACCGTATGAAATGGGGGCGCCAATAGTCCGATATGAATTCGACAGGCTCTCCCGAGGTAGGTTGGTATCGGAAATAGTCCTCCCGAAGTACGAAGCCCGTCTCGACGTCCCATACACCATGTTGGGCCCAGATGCACGTTCCAAGTTTCCATTGTGAGACGTCGCGCTTCCAGCCCCAACGCTCGTGGACGCCATCTGCTGATTCAGTCGATGGCTCGGCCCAGATCTTGACACCCTTGGGGTCAATGGTAACAGTTCCGTCACGAGACGGTCCCATGGCGGTAAATGTCCAATTTTCAACGGTCTGTGCTTGTCCCATGCCCAGACGCAGAGACTGGGCCGGTGTAGGGTATGTGCCTTTCTTAAGCGTCGAGCCCTGTTTTGGCGGAGTGGAGGAGAGGTGGTCCCACCCACAAAGGCCCTCAAACGGCTCATTCAGGCTGTCCCAGCCAATTATGCACTCGTCGAGAAGACCACCTGCATCACGTATTCGGTCCGCGAGCACTCCAAATGCCTCCACGTAATGTTCTTGCAGATAATCTTGAATATTCCTACCGTCGATGACGCAGTGGGGTGCAAAGTCTCGACCGGCAAAGAAGAGGGTGAAGACGGTTTGTGCAAGTAGTCGACCGTAGTTTGTTGACCAAATCATGGCGGGGAGTGTGGCGGGGTCGGCTATATGCGTTAGAGGGTATTCGCAGTGGATTATGGCGGATTGAGTGGCTGTTAGGTTGCGTGGGTCGATGCCGCATGCGGCGAGAGTCCAGAAAGGAGCCCCAGAACCCCCAGAGAAACGAGACCACTACGGGCAGGTATTGACATTAGCATTCCTGGCGAAACAAAAGGAGAATGCCATAGAATTCCGAAACAAATTAGGGAACTGAAACAACGCATATGGCCGCTTGCCTGCCACTGGCGCCAACTCGACGAAGAAGTCGACTTACAATATCTTGGTGTGGGTCCATATAGACCTTGAAGCCATATGCTTTGCACTTACGCAAGACACGGATTGTGTAGTCAATGAACTCATAGTCATATTTGCCACTAAAACATGCATAAGAAACAATGTATGGGCACATTGAGCAAGTACTCACGGCCCTGCATGCTCCAATGCCTCCCAGGTCACAGGAAACCGAAGCATGTTGAAACCCCACCCCCGCAAGCGTGCCAAGTGAACATCCGCCGAGCCATCATCGATGTTGAGGGGCTGTCCGACGAAGCTCTTGGTCCCAGCCTCACCGCCGTCCCAAAAATCCTCAAGAATGTACGAAGGGTGCCCAACTGGGGCTTTTGAGGAGCCAGAGAGGTTAACCCCACGCAAGAGTAGAGTGCGGCCAGAATTGTCTACGAAGTTGCACGCCGTCGTGTGTATGAATGAAGAAGATGTTGGTTTGCCCGTTGCGGGCGACGTCGAGGGTACTCTAGGCATCGTGGGCGACGAGGAGCAAAGCCCTCTTCGCTGTTAAGAGGAGAGAGAAGAGTGGAGCCGTTACACTGCAACAAGCGAATCGTACGATTCATGAATATTTCGTCCCTGAAATAATCACGTGACCGACTGTGCAATGGACTGGTGGCGTTCGCCGAACTCCGACTGACAAAAGCCGATCCCTAACTTCGAGTCCACTTGCAATTGGTTCCCGGTGCCCTTAATTATGGAAATCCTTGCTTCTCGTCGAGAACAATGGCACTACGTCTCGAAATATAGAAACCGCCTTCATCTACTTTGGGAGCTTGCAATCCATGAATATCTATCACTAGCTATGGCGACCAGTGGCGACCTCGGCTTGTCGACTTCTGATCATCGTGTCAACGTTCGACATCTGAAAAATCATCAATGCTACAACGTGTATAATTGGGACGCGAGTATTGGCTTACCTGAAGAAGCTCATAGGTCGAGGCGGAATATGTGAATTGGGACTAAGTTTATCAACCCATGTCTATCTGGCATGTACATCGTCTCTGTGTGTATCTATCCATATTTTTATACATGTTGATTGCAGGTTGTTGATAGACTGTGGTTCCTAGAATCATTGTTTTGACGTGATTTTCTTTGGCATGGGTGAGTAAGGCCTGGATCAGTTGCGCTGTAACCCCCTTGCGGCGAACGCGTGGCGAAACAACCATGCGTCGCAGCTCACCACTTATAATATCGCCTTCCGTACTGCAATCTATCATTAAGCAGAAATTTTATATGATTCCATTTTATTGATAGGAAGACATACCTAGGCCGATGCACCCCACAATCTCTGAACCGTTCCCATCACCCAAATCACATTCAACGACCCAGAACGCGCTTGCTCTAGACGGAACTAGCTTATCGCTAGGTGCAGATACAACAAGTTGCATGCGGTAATGTACCGCTATATCAGCCAAGTCCTCATGGAGCGCATCCTCACAGTAACCTGAGGTAGCTCTCAACAACACGTGACGGTACAGGCAGATTGCACATGCCGGGAATATCACCATAACAGCCCCAAGGATTTTGAACGGGAACGATGCGAACATTACGAGCATGAGGCCCATGATAATCGATACATAGCCAAAGTAGGACGTAGGCCAACGGAGGGATTCACTCAGAGCCACGAGTCGCGGTGAGCCCGCTATTCCAGTGACTAGCATCATACTTTTGTTCAAAATGCAGACCTCTGTCCATTGCTAGAACAAAGAGCTCCCTAATTTTTGCAGCATCTTCAGATCGAAAGTATCTCAAGAACATGTTCAAGTTCTCCTTCGAGGTTTCCTCGTGGGCCGTTGGGTCGGATGGCGAAATGTGGGGCATGATTATAGACTACCGAATCACAAACAATATTCTTGCGTATTTGTAACCACACCTCGGGCATTGAAATATTGCTACGCAGTTGACCGATTCGGAAATCATGATCACGAATTCAAATCACGGCGAAAGCGAGTTGATTTCTCCCGGTGTTAGCGGCCTATTCCCAGACATGTTCAACGACAATATGTCGCTGCTATGCAGCGAAGTAGTATGATGATGATGATGTGAGCTGCAAGAAGTGCTCCCAAATTCTGAGTGCATTTTTATAAGCATCTGCTCAAAACCCTCGCTCTTGATTGCTTTCCAATTGCCCCACCTAGATATACCATGGTGTCTGAACAAATAAACTTCAATACATGATTGAAAACTGCTGAGGTGTGCGTACTCATAGATCAAGGCGAAATTTATAGCCTTCGAACAAATTGTTGAGCCCGAGCACAGGATCCCGCATGTGCCACCGGTCGACCTCCTTCCATCCGTAAGTCATATACATTTTGATCGCGGGACGTTGGTATGCAGTTGTGCCTAAAAATATTTTTTCCAGATGATGTTCTTTGGCACGGGTGAGGAGGGTTTCAACCAGGAGCTTTGCAACCCCCATACGACGGAAGTGTGGCGAAACGACCATGCGCCGCAGTTCTCCGCTTGCGAGCTCGTCTTGATTCTGGCAATCTACAGAGCCGATTGTTGGCGTGATTAGTTGTTGTTGAAAATACGACATACCTAGCCCAACACATCCTATGATTTCTGAAGCTTTACCGTCACCCGAATCGCGCTCAATAACCCAGAACGCGCTTGGTCCTGATGGAATATATTTTTCAGGCGAAGATGCGTCAGGCTCCATTCGATAATGTGTGGCTATATCAGCTAAATCGTCATGTAGGCATTCTTGGCAGTATCCAGAGACGGCACTCGACAATATGTAGCGATACATGCATATCGCGCCTGCGGGAAGCACGACCATGACAGCCCCAAAATTTTTGGCCTTATGGTTTTGATATGAGGCAAAAATAAAGCAGCCCACAATGATCAAGGCATAGGCAAGATAAGACGCAGGCCAGTGAAGTGATTCGCTCAAAACTACAGCTCGTGGTGATCCCGCTGCATTAGCGATGAGTATTTACAGTTATACACATATGATTAAATAACATATGGGCGTACGTCCTTTGTCCATTGCCAGAATGAACAGATCTCTAACCGCTGGGGCATCCTCTTTTTGAAAGTATCTCAACCGCATATCGATCCTCTCCTTCGGCGCCTTTGAGTTCGTTCCCTCGGGAGCCATTATGTTGACATACGCGAGGAAGAGCAAGATGAAGATGGGGGTCAGTAGGTATGCTGATTAACCCTCGGGACCCGTACTGTATTGTTTGATTATCATCTCTGAGAATAAAGTTACGAGGGTGACGTAACGACAAAACATCCTCTGCAAAATCCGATGTCAGCGGAATTTGAATTTCCCAGAACCTCAAACAATACATGATTTTCGCTAAGTTTGTGGCGTTACATTTTTACTGACTTACTTTTGGAAATCAGCAGTGTGAAGCAGAAGCTCATATTATGGCTTTGCACTACATATGACTACTTGAGAATTAGATTGAACTAAAAGGAGAATGTTTCGGCGAAGCGCTCATCTACTAGTCAGTGACGGTGCAGCTTGGATAATAATATGACGTCAGTGTTTGGGGTTGTCACATTCGCGGAGCTATATTCAACGATGCTCGACGGCAATCGAAGACTCCAACCTGGAGATCGTCGAAGGGTGGTGCCGTCGCCCATGGTCATCGAGAAAAGCTGTGTAAAGTCATCAGTTCGTATATGTAGCGGCAGTCACGGACGCACTTAGTCATGTACAACATGCGTAGGATCCAACTCGAGCCCAAAATGTCTACGCTCAATATTAATGATACAAAATGCGTTAACGATGTCCCTGCCAATTTCATGCCAGCCAAGGGAGCTGTACACACGAATGGCAGCGTTTTGTATTGTCAAGGCCGTCAGGCTTATTTCTGGTACGCGAAAACGTCGGGCGTGTGCGAGCAGGACCCCAATAAGAAGCCTAGAAATGCCCCTTCTGCGGTAGTGGGGTGAAACGATCATTCGCCGCAGCTCCCCGTGGATAATGCCATTCTCAACAGTACAATCTATATTTTACCCTTCCTCAGCCATGGGCCTTCATAACCAATGAGAAGACTCACCGAGAGCAACACACCCAACAATTGCAGTTCCACCTTTATCAGGTAGATCGCACTCAGCGACCCAGAATGCACTTGGGCCAGTGGGAATGTAGTTGCCACTTCCATCTTCTACGGGCTCCATGTGATAGTGGAATGGAATGTCCTTAAGGTCTTCCATCAGACCTTTGTCGGTGAAATCGGTGAAGACCCTCGAAAACAGATAGCAGTAACTGAGGAAGATCGTAGCTGTAACACAGGAAAGTAGTAGCCCTAGGATCATGTTCCTTTTGGAGGTTGAGATGCACAGTCCAGTCACTATGACGACGTAGGCAAATTGCGACGCAGGTTTTACCAGCAATGCATCAAGGGCTAGGCGACGAGGAGAGCCAGCTATGGTGTTCAAAATTATGTGTTCATCGACGTCTGTAAAGAAGAGAACGACGTACGGCCAGTCGACATCGCCAATAAGAATAACTGTTGCACTTGGTCCGAATCTTCCTCTCGAAAATACCGAATTCGAACACCTGCACTCATGGTCAAGGGGTTGGAATAGTACTAGGTATAGAGTTTGTCAATGATAGACTGCGGATTCGATGATATACGGATCTATCCATGTCCTTCAGGGTGATCCGGTTCGTCTTGTACGGTGACAACGGAACTGAGATTCCGGTGAGGGTTATTTCAGTGATGTTCATAATCATGAGAATCAATAAGTGAGATGAGAGACAACCCTGACTTTCGCACGGCCTCCTCTCCCAATAACCACAGTTCCACTACTGCTAAGTCTTCGTCTATGGCCTCAGGAGATGCATCATATCCTACGATAACGATTGACTTGGTGCTTCACGGTTGGAACACATCAAAAGCCTGCCTAACTCTGGCGGTACTCTAGGTTTTGGATCGGCTCACGACCAAAGATGTCTTACGAGGCATGCTGCATTCCATCTTGTTTCATCGGTTATTTGGAACTGTGAAGCCACAGATGTTTGAAGTCTTGGATGTTACTATGGTACGTCCTGGTTCAGGCCTTTGTAGAAGTTATGATGATTGAAAGATCAGCCTGGAGTGTCGGACGCGGGTATGGAACAGCTTGTAAATGATAAGGTGGATGCGTTTTGGAGAGGGATTGAAGGAGGCGCTGGAAGACGAGGCCAGGTTGTGTTACTTGCTGCCTTGCTCTTGTATCCCGCTAATTCAAGGATCTAGATAACGGTCACTTTCTCCGAGAAGCGTCCCAAGAAATCATGGTTCCAGGTTTACATGGGAGAGGAAGATGTGCCTTGGGAACAGTGGTCCGTTATGCGCGAGCACTTGAAAAATAAATAGTTTACTCATGCACGTTTAGGATAATCAATGCCGAATTACGCCAGCCAACGGGGGACGCAGGTGCGAAGCACTTGGTGTGATGTACGGATGTTCTAATGATGTTCTAATGCGTTTATAGATCGTCAGGCCTTCAACGCAAAACTTGCAGAAACACTATCACAAGCTGTCTACATGATGCTTACCCATACATCTTCAGAAAAGGGTCGAGCAGCCGTTCCTCTCATCACGAACGCTACAGGTATTTCACCATTTCCCATTGATATAAGTGTCATAGTCGGTGGGATAGAAGTGGGATAATTGATAATTATTTTTGCTCTGCATAGTGCTGAAGTACTGTGTTTGAAACGGCGAACGTGTATGAACTATAGTCAGCCTAACGTCAGCGTAGTAAAAAATATAAGCAGACTTAATACTCCTTCAGTGACCGAGACAGGGGTCGAACCTGCAATCTCCTGATATCAGATTACAACAATCGTAGTCAGACGCGATGCCATTTCGCCACACGGCCGTCCTCTCTTTCATTTCATAGAGATAACATGGCTTGTACATGCTATGTATCGGCGAACTAATTCCCGATCATTGATCAAGGGACGTGGTAAAATGATTGACGTGGACGGAAGCAATATTTGCGGGTTGCGTATGTTGCAGGCGACCAGCAACCAAATTGTTTCTTACAATGTCTATTGACGAGGATGATGTCTGTATAAACATCTCAAACGACCCCGACCTTTATTTTCCTGACGGAAATCTCGTTATCCTCACCCGAGACCATGTGGGCAATCACACGTACTTCCGTGTTCACCAGTCCATCCTCTCAAAACACTCGAAAGCATTGAGTGACCACATCTTTCCGGACTCATCACCAGCAGAACGAGAAATATATGACGGCGTCCCTCTTGTTGAGTTCCAGGAAGACCCGCGGGACTTGAACATATTCCTCAAGTTTCTTTATGAGCCATTGTAAGTTTCGTCGTTGGAGAAGTTGGCAGACTCTACCTCTGAAACTGACAAGCTATGTCTTCAGTGCAGCTCCAATACAAAGAGGAGATCCTGATATAGCCTTCAAGATGTATGGGGCTTTGAAGCTTGCCGATAAATTCCGCATTGACCCTCTGAAGGACACCATTCTGTCGTACATCCGTGAAGACTGGCCCCAAAACCTACAAGCGTGGGACGAGCGCGAAGCCTTCTACTCACGTCGACTAAAAAGCTGTCCAACATCCACCATGGACGACGTCGCCCCGGAGCCTGCCTCCGTCATCCGCCTCGCACGCAAGTTCGAACCAAAAATATTGACGTTGGCCTTCTACCACCTCTCCCGTCTCCCCGTCAATGCCACGTACGGCCAGCACAACCAGGCGCCGCGCCACGCTCGGGGCGTGCGTGGACACCTACTCTCCCCAGCCGACCGCGAAAAGGTGGCACTTGGCCGCGAACGGATGTTATGGTGGATCTCCGACCGCCTCGAGTCGTTGGCCCTTGACACATGGCAGTGCAAGGTAGACGAAGGGTGTCAAACACACATCTACTGGCGGGTCGTAGTCCTACATCGATCCATCATGCGCAGTTTGGATGTGTTGACTACGCTTCGGTCGATGCGGAGCCATAAAGTGGAGAGGGGGACGAGCGAAATCGTAGAGGATGCTGTGTGTCAGCACTGCAATGCGAGATGGGACTCGATACTCAATGATGCACGCCGCGATTTCTTTGATTCATTGCCTTCTTTCTTCCCTGACTTGTAATTCTGATAGATTACTGGGCATGTAACGTCATGGTCCGTGCCACGGATGAATATACAGATTATGTTCCGTTTATGCCCCGCGCCCCCTACCTTTCCCAAATTGAACTAGTTGGACGCATAATCTTCCGGTGAGAATATAGTTTGCTTTCATGGTACGTACTCCTGTCTTTGCACAGGGGTGTCCAAAATTCAGCCTCGCATTACTGAACTCGGGTTCTTGTTGTAGAAGGCTATTTCTTGGCTATTTCCGTCTCGGAAATCCGAGTCGAAGGCTCGAACATGTGCAACTATCCCCGCTCCAGCTCAGCCCGACATGTAAGTTTGGGAAGGACACGAGACGTGTCCCTGCGCATGAAAGTCCTAATTGGGTGCCCAATATGTGGATAAATGGACTTACGGACGGTTTGACTGCGGTTCTGCTTCTATCGTCAACCTTCAACAGCTATTGAGCAGGTGTGCGCCCAGCTTTCACGGATATCAATGCGCAGCACCCATGGTCGATGCAAGTCAATGGTATGTACTGCCGTCCGAGGCGTAAGTAGATGGAAGCCCTCTGCTGCTCTTCGAAAAGCAGATGTTAAATTGTCTAGTGATGGAATACTACATCCTCATGGTCCAGGAGCGCTCAAAGGCATTGTGCGTTTCATAGGTACAGGATACCCTATCTGCGATTTGCGATTTTCCGCAGTAGCAATTCCTATCATGTGGCACCCAGGATACGTACTCGCCGCTGAAAGCCTCAAAAACTCCACCGTAGTCTTCCTGCTCGGAGCCATTTCATGTCCTACCGTAACAAAACCTACCAGATCGGACTGCCAGCACCTGGACCCATGAGGTTTTCCAACTTCCATTGTTGACGACTGACTTCCGCCACAGGACCCAGGTTTTGAAGAGTATACCATCCCCCCCGCGTCGTGTTCTGTTCGAGGTTTGAGAGCACACCAGGCCAGGAGCACACATCATTCTGTTTTGTGTTTCAACTTGTAATTCCCTGAGGTTGAGCCATGTGACCCTGCAGTTTAAACACAAAAGGTCGGCCAACTTTCTGTCCCGAACTAAAATTAGCGTCATTGACATTGAGCGCTAAGCACTGAGGCAACATGGTAACCCGGTCCGAGCGCATGCTGTGCTACTGCGTCAATCAGCCCTGTCTACTGGTCACCGGTGGCGTTTATTGCCAATCCTTCCCATGTCCGGATAAACAGCCTGGCTGTGTTCAATCTTGAAGTCAGTACATTCAATGACAAATAGTTGCGGGTGTCAACGAAGCGGAAGTCCTTGTATTGAACGCTAGTAGTAGGCTGAACTTTGAATGGAACCTCTGATACCACAAAATATCCTGCTGATGTGACTTTTTCGGTTCTGAGCAATGAGCGCGTTCTATTATTGGATCTTTCAAATGCACCGCCTCCCGAGGACCACGCTACCTTTGGGTGAGGTGGTGCGATTGATATATAACCCTCGATCATTTCCTCGGTGTGGAAGCTTCGTGTTCACTTCAAGTTTCCTCAGAGTTTCCTTCTCGCCTTTACGACTCCATACCATGGCGACGACCGACAATATCAATTATGCTAAATATCTCGGCATAAATTCTGTAGCAGCCGCCGTTGTGTTTGCAGTCGCATACCTTCCTCTCTTCGGATGGAATATACGCCAATCGATCGCGAGGCCAACATATGTTTTCTTTGTTCTGTCATTCTTCTGTCTCAGTAGGTCAAGTCATTTCTTACCCTTGCATGGAGACTAATGGAAAGGATAGTACGGATATCGGCATTTGTAATTCGTGCTGTCTTAGCTGGATCAGAGGCTGCAGGAGAGACTCTTGGCTTATACATCGCTGATCAAATTCTGTTCGGTGTCGGATTCTTTGGTCTTTTGTATTCTGCGTATACGCTCGTACTTGACAGGTGCGATTCTTTGCCGATACCCATGATCACTGACCGACATTGATTGGTTCAGATGGCAGCTCACTAATAAACCTCAGCCCGATTTCCCTATACTACGAATTACTCAAAATCGCAGGGCTTTTAGATTGATCTTGTTAGCCGCCGTCATTATTGGCATCATCGGGGCAACAAAAACGACTGGAAGCGATCCCCAGAACGGCAAAGGCTTCAAAACAGCTAGCACCGTCATTTTCTTAGTCTTGACGATCCTCCTTGGATTACAAACGTTGTTGCTAGCTCGTGCCGAAGGTATGCGGGTTTTCATTTATGCTATCACATTTTGATGACATAGGTTCAATGCATTCGTAGATAAAACTGGTTTTAGGACTCCTGGACAACTGCCATCGCAATTTGGCAGCGAACATGGTTCACACATTCTTATTGTCGTTACATTGCTTCTCCTTGTGCGAGAAGCATTTGCGACTGCCACCATCAACAATGTTACCAAAGAGTACAACGAGCACTATTGGTACCCACTGTACGCCCTTCCCGAGATCCTTGCTGTGATGCTGTACGCCACACCAGGTCTTGTCCCTCCTCGGTCTGAGCTGCCGCAGTAGATAAGTTCGCAGGCGATATCCGGGTGTCTTCTTCTGTAGATTATTACACACTCTTTGCTTAATGTTGTACTTATGGGCTCAGAATCTATTGTGCATGGTTCAGAAGGGTCTACTAGCGCTATCGTCTGGTTACATGTAGGTAGCCTTAACGTCCGAGATTTCTCGCTTCTCTATGAGATAACAAAGTGTGGCGTATCAAGGTAATTATAAGTAGTGATCACTTGTGTAAATCATAAAGGAATTATTGGTCAATCAGAATGAGGCGGTTAGTTGTGTCTAAAAATAGAATAGATAATCATTTTTACCCTTCGTATTGTACTCCATCAGGAGTAGGTGTGCACTCAACACCATAGAATTCTCTCACTCTACGCTTCTCCAGCACGATCTTCAGCTGCGGACCTCGGAGAAGTAACTGCGGCGACTGACGTCAACCGTCAATTTCTGTTATGGCACTGTGCACTCTGATATCAAAATACCGAAAAAACCACCTTCATTCGAGCTCGTCTCTGCCTTGAAAAACTTTTCGCAAGGTATTCCTAGGCTTGAGCTTTTGAAATTTTCCTGATGGACTTTCATGAGTATGAGGTCTCCATTCTCACCTCTGGAAGACAAATGTGTTGCATATTTTTCAACCACGCAGTTCTATTTTGGGACTTCCGCATGTTATATGCGAGCACAAGCGAGCACCGCCCACGACTGCCCAGGTACTTATTTTACAAGGTACGGGTTTTCTGCCGGGATCCGGCACGATTTTATGGACTGATGCCAGCAATTATAACGCGCAGGATGTTCGTTTATCGTTCTCTTCCCTCTCTTCCCTATGGCGGTCAGCCTGACTGGAATCAACTATGCCAAGCTTTTGGGAATCGATTCCCTCGCTGCACCCATCATTTTTGCTGTTGCCTACGCTCCTTTGTTTGGCTGGTTCGTGTGGCAGTCGTTCGGGCGTCCTACCTATGTTTTCATTGTTTTGTCGTTCTTCTGCCTCAGTAAGCTTTCAAACTAGTTTTTCTTGCCGTTTTTAAACTTAATGAATTCAGTACGCATCACCGCATTTGCCCTTCGTGCCAGTCTAGCTGGATCAGAAGCAGCAGGGGAGAATATCAATGTTTACATCGCAGATCAAGTTTTCTTTGGTGTCGGATTTTTTGGTCTGTTATATTCTGCTTATACCCTTATTCTTGACCGGTGCGTCTCTCCTATTAAGTATTGGGCTCATTCTTGCAGGATTTAATAATCAACACAGATGGCAACTTACCGATGCACCGAGTGACGGGGTATTGCGCCTCGTACACAATCGAAGAGCGTTCCGACTAGTGCTGATGGTTGCGGTGATTATTGGAATAGTGGGCGCAACGAAGATCAGTACCACAGATCCAAATAACGGCAAGGTCTTTCGGACAGTCAGCACCGTTATTTTCCTCGTTTTGACCGCGCTTTTGGCGGGACAAACTCTACTGCTGAACCGCGCTGAAGGTATTCATATTCACTTGTTCTGTGAATAAACGTATCACTTACGTTGACTGTTGCGATAGCGAAAAACGGATACAGAACTCCAGGAACCAGGACTTTGGGAGGGGAACATGGCTCCTACATTCTCGGGGTAATTGCGGCGCTGCTTCTCGTGCGCGAGGCATTCTCCACTGCTACAATAACACACACTGCCGACTTGTACAATGAGCGCCTTTGGTATCCTTTGTATGCTCTTCCAGAGGTGCTTGCCGTCATGTTGTATGCCGTACCAGGTCTTGTTCCTCCACGTTCCGAACTACCACAAGCACAAGTAGCATAACTTTCACAATAGCGACTGCAGCCTTCAAT
>JABAJS010000128.1:20621-32739 GCA_018221635.1 Tephrocybe sp. 10521TJB
GGCCGCCAAATTGATAACACAGCCTTCTTTGGTGTAGACACTCTGACAGAGAGGGTCGCCTTTGGTGTTACTTTCATTGCTCTTTTAATCTGGACGTACTACCAAACCAGGCGCCGTAACCCATCGGATATCTTCAGTACTTTAGCTCTCCTATCGTACGGTAACCTTGGAATTCTCAGTGTCCTTCTTATGGATCTGCTGACCATGCTCAAGTGCGGTTAATGGCTGTGGTGTTACGCACTCTTGGGCATCATTTTGCCTTCGAGATCTTGAACTCTTGGAACCTTCCAATTCGCGAAGGCGCTGTCTTTGAATTTGCTTTTACCAGCCTCTTTTACGCTACTTATGAGTGGAGCTACGAAAGGTGAGATCCAGAATTGGAGCCTCAAGCTCAAGATTGAACCTTGTACTAATGCATTGGCTGCCTCAGATTGCGACCATCCATCACACTTATGTCCAATCGACGATGGGTTAGAAGCCTGATCATGTTATCAAGCTTTCTTACGTGTATAGGAGGGGGGCAGCGCTCTGTGGGTCAGCATAACGCTGACATCTTTACCGCCGCCGGTGGTGCTATCGCCTGCTCCATAGCTACCCTCCTGGCTTTCGAAACTTTCCGGTTGTGAGGATATGATTCATAGATGACTTTGAAAGAGACACCTGGCATGAACTGTTGCTTCTCGTCGTCGTCGAAACTCGATAGTTAGTTTATATTGTTTCATGGAGAACCTCTCAGGGATGGCTGGTACGTGATTCATTTGAACAAAAACTTTCCAGAATATGACATGAAGAATGGTTTATATTTGCGCCATTGTTGTTTGTTTGTCAATGACGGTGTGTCACATTTGACATTTTCATAGATTCTGGTGTTGAACGTTGAACGCTCAGCGCTCAGTAGTAAGTGTTACGTCTCGATGATTCTAGAAGGACTTTGCACACATGTCTACTCAACATCGTACTCGGCGTGAGTGAGAAGATTGACTTTATGAAGGTGGTCACCCGGAGATAACAACTTGCTGATCATCTCATCTTGATAACTCAAAAAATGCCACACCACAATGGTGCCTGGCAACCATCTACGCTTATGTTCATTTTTTCCGCGCCGAGGCATTGATTGCCTTTTTCACCGTTCGGTTATTTACCCTCCCTCTCTCTTGTCCACGTCCTCAACTCCCTCTCTCTCTCTCTTTCCCTCTCTCCTCTTCTTTGCCTTCCTGCCTAGACAGCGCCCACTATCTTTTATATCTTCCTCTCTTTTACAAGCACGATCTTTCACTTTCAACGACGAAATGGTTTCTCCATTGTTCTTCGTTCTTTTCTGTGTTGCGTTTGCGAATGCCCATCTAGCGGCATGGAGCAATGGCATGTACTGCCGGAACGTTAGTATACTATCCCTCGATACTGTCTACATTTCATTATTGACCGCTATCCAGGGTCCTCAAACGGCTGACGACGAAAACGCGAGTGCTCCCGTCAATCCGTTATTTAACCTTACCAAGAGCGATTGGTGGTGTAAGTGTCTTTCTATCCTCTCTCGATCACCTGGGCTAATATTAAATTAGTTCATCATACTGACGGAGTAGGCTGGCCACGTTTCTTGAAGTTCAACGTGCATTGACTCATGTTTTCTCTAGTGCGATGAATATCCTCCTCCTGCCGGTGAATTCCTTGAAATGTGAATCTCTTCAATGAATGATGTCATCCATGTCCATACTTAACCACTTTCAGACCTGCGGGGAAGAATTTCACTGTCGAAATCGCCGATAACCGAGCCGTGACAACTCTTTCTTACAACGGCCAATACACGAGCGAATGGGTAGATGGTCAAGTGCACGCGGATGATTTCGTATGTTCATTCTTCATCTGCTTATAATCTAATCTCAATGATCGTCACAGGTCGGAAGCACGACGTGCATCACTGACCCGAACAGTGCGTTTCCTTCTAATAGTAACCGAATAAGAGGTGCATGAGGCGCTAATGTTGTATTCTAAGTTCATACCCAGAATGAATCGATGGCGGCTGGCACTGCATTTGCCATTTCATACCAGGTGCGTTCATCTTCGTAGAATGTTAATCTCTTAAACTTAATAGTCTACAAAGTCTGAGCTCTCGCAGGTGACCGCTGAGAACTTGGTCGTATTCAGCGTTCGTTACCAGTGGGTTTCGCTTTTGTCTATGATGATTATCAGCGTCCTAATACGATCTTCAGCACCCCATGGATGCGCCTCACTACATACTCCGTCCCCGCCGCTCTCCCAGCTTGCCCTCCTGGTGGTTGTATCTGCGCAGTAAGCAAAATTCTTCCAGTAGCTTTTAGGGTATATTCTCAACTCGTCTTTCGTTGTTTAGTGGGGTTGGGTTCCTAATGGGTAAGCCCATACCACTTTCTTCTTTACTTACCAGTTCTAATACGCCTTTTCCAGTTGCGGCCAGCCCAACATTTACCACCAAGGCTTCAAATGCAACGTCACCGGTGCAACTGCAACAGCGCCAGTCGCTGTCGCCAAGCCACCCGTGTGGTGCGAGACCGATTCCTCGAAATGCACTACAGGAGCCAAGCAGATGATCTACTGGAATCAACTCGACGGCAACAACATCCAGGTGTCTGGCCAGGACCTCTCCGGAAACCCCAAGTCTCCCGCGTACAACATGAAGCTTGGGTTCGCCGATGGTAAGCCTTGATATTGATATGCCCCATTCTCGATCTCCACTGACGCGTGCAATTACGTTTAGGTGCTCAAAACGACATCTTCGCCCCTCCTTCGCAGGGTGGAAGCAGTTCTGGAACGACAACTTCGGCCACGACAGCTCCGGTTACCACGTCGGCCTCGACCCCATCTAGCACCACATCTGTCTCGTCCCACGTCTCGTCCCACGTGTCATCGTCCTCGTCCATCAAGCCTCCCGCTGCTACACCTTCTCCTGTCCCTACGGGCGGTTCGAGCCAGTGCGCCATACAGTCAAACCGCAAACACTCCCCCAAGAAGAAGAGGGGTTCCATGGCCGCGCACCGCCGCCGCCGCATCGACTCCAACTCGTGGTAAATAAGCGCGAGTTCGCCATTCACTACCATTGTCGCCACTTCGCTTGCGAACATATACCCCCTTCACCGTTGCTGCCAAGCCAGCAGCGCTTACATTCGTTCTTACGCGCCGCAGTATCCCGTTGACGATCTTGACGACCATTGACGAGCCAGCGGCGTGGAGCTTGGCCTCTTTGACAAATTTGCATTGTATCTAGATTTCCACTCTCATCCCATACCAGACCTGCGCGTCGCACTCGATGTCGACACGCAGTTGTCCACATACCTACTACTGTTTCTATATCACTTGTAAAGTACTGACCATTGTGACTCTTCTGTATACTGACCTTTTGCCTCGGAATAACACTGACTGTGTCAATTTCTCATGATAAAAAAGTGTGGTTAATGTCCGTGATTCATGGGTTTACTTGCACCGAATCTTGGGGAGGACGATCTATTTCTCTTTGGAGCCTTGTACTATAGCATACTCAGTCTACTGGTAAATTAGGCGTCACCAGATCACCCTCTCTCTCTTCTCGTATTACTCTTCGCAGTATTATATCAAGATCATCCAAAGTATGCTGAGGTCGGCTAGGCTCGACACTCGTCGAATTCCGGAAACGTGTGGCAGAACCTTCCGGCCACTGCGGGAGTGGACGAGGATCGACAGTAGGTTTCTCGAAATTAAGTCGAGAGACCACCGTATGCATATCCGGACGTGCTACTGGATCGAATTGCCAGCATCGTTCCATCAACTCCCATATAGATTCAGCCAGCCCGTGTTCGAGCCAGGCAGGGTCGTCGACCTTTGGTCGCGATGGAGTTTGGCCGGAAGATACCTTGAGGACTATAGTGGTAACGAGACGCATCTCGTAGAACGGAAGACGGCCGGTGAAAATCTAGTATAAGAATTCACATCGGACATGCAATTCTGCGATCGACGCAGAGATCTTACCTCATAGCAGAGGCATCCCCAAGCAAAGACATCACTCATCTCAGTGTTGTGCACGACTCCGCTGACTTTGGAGCCCCCATCTTCATTATCGTTTTCAGTCTGGTGCAGCTCGGGGGCTTGCCATCTGGCCGACCCGCCTTTGGAGGCTACTGATGACTGAGAAGTCCAGTGCGCGATCACTGAATCATCAATATTGGACAACCCGAAATCGGCCAGGTATGCTCTACCAGAGAGATCGACGAGGACGTTAGCCTATAATTCGAGGTCTGTGAGTGAAAGATAAGTCTTATAGATATAGGTAACTTACCGATTTGATATCTCCATGAATAACCCCTGTCGAATGTAGGTATGTTAAACCTGAAGCTGTGTCCAAACACTATCTCTAGATCAGATTTACGAAGCTCCAAAACGATTGAAACTTACAAGAAGGACTCGTTCTGGCCCAGACTTTCCGAGGTCCAAATATTCTTTAATGCTACCGTTTTCCGCCCATGGAGAAACAAACGAAATTTGAGAGCGATGCAGATATATCCCGTAGAAGGGAAGGATACTGCAATGGGAGAACTGGCTCCAGATCATTGCTTCTTTCGCGCACGCCTTGGGGGCAACAACAGTTCGCCGGATAGCGAGCATGATCAGAATGAGGGACGCGTACTTTCGTCATTTGTCTCAATAGGGCCCTATTGCCCCGAAGAACCTTCATGCACAGGACTTCACCACGCAAAGTGGCCTTGTAAACATCCCCGAAACTTCCAGAGTTGATGGGATTTTCATCGACGAGAGATAGTGGTTCGCTGAGAAAGAAACGAGATGGGTATTCGTTTGTCTTTGCGGCAAGTCTTCCCATGGCGGTTATTATTTGCCCCCTTGACCTGTTAGAGAGGTCGCACGAATCAAGAAGCTGGTGAAACTGCATTACAACCTGTACCGAAAGTGCAATAAAAGGTGCGCCTACTACTTGACAAACTTCAAGAAAAACATGAGCATCGGAGCCAGAACAGTCCAGGAGCTGTTTATAGAGTTTTGGTTTACGAAATATTTTTTCGAGCATTGTGACGGTCTTGTAACTCTGAGACTGTGTAGGGTCTTCATTGAAGGTCTGCTTAGACTTGGATTTTACGCCTTGACGAGCGCCTTTCGGAAGAGTAGCCTCAGCAATATCCGTGAATTCCGATGTGTTGAATGAGTTTTGTAAATTGGTCGCCAGATTTGGGGAGTTAGGAAACATAGACGAAGCCAAGTTCGCTGCGTAATTTCTTGCCAAAGGGTCAAATGTATTGGGCTGACCCATGCGACTAAGCATTGCAGAGCTAAAACGAACAACAGCTTACATCGAATCCGCCACTCTTTCCGTCCTGGTACCCTCGAGTATCGCCTGCCATGTATTGTGCTTTGACTCTGTCCATGGCCTCGAACGATGTATTATCCGATGTGAGTGGGGTGTAGTAATGGAAGGAGTTCAAGACCTCCAGGAAGATGTTATAGATCTCTGGTGTCCCCTGACGAGGTAACTTACATCATCGGGTGCTGTACTGGCTTGCCCCCCGGGGTAGACAAACGGTGACTCATAGCGTTCTGGTCCTAGGGAGGGAATACGGTGCCGGGGAATGGTGAAGGGGGCAGGAGGAGGAGAAGGGGAGCGTTTCACGGGCAAAGTGTACGTATACGGCCCCATTGCAGCCTGACGGTTGATCACAAGCGATCACAGTGATCAGGACTTATCAGTCTCGATCAGTTGCAGCACGTGGCGTTGTGTACGCATGTCATGCAACAGCTTCGAAAATTTGAGAAATTACAGCTGCCAAGCGCGTTTCCAGCTCACAGCATACCTGCTCTCAAAAAGCCTTTGCCGGCCCTTCCCTCATTCCCCTCCTCCCTTCCACCTCCAAACCGCAGAATCAGCAATGTCTCCCCCTATGTCAGGCAAAGGAACCGACTCGGGAACCGCACGCGTCCTGGGATCCGGGACATCTGGTCAATACAACACTCTTTGACCTATGATTGACTTGCTAATTTTATCTTACAGGCATTGCTGAGCTCCTGATCTTCCACCCTGTCGACACGGTTGCGAAACGATTGATGAGCAACAAGGCCAAGGTCTGTCGTCCGTTTACTTCCTATATTATCGTGACCTTGCTCACACGGAAATTATGGATAGGTCTCGTTCCAGACTTTGTCATCCATCATCTTCCGTGACGCCGCCACCGCCACGCTGCCGCGCAAATTCCTCTCGCTCTTCCCTGGTCTCGGGTACGCAGCGGGATACAAAGTCGCGCAGCGCGTGTACAAGTTCGGTGGGCAACCGTGGTTCAATGACCTCATCAACAAGCACTACAAGACCGGCTTCACCAACACCTTCGGTGAGCGTAAGGGAAAGCTCATGATGCAGGCCACAGCTGGAAGGTGTGTTTTCCTTCCATTGTGTACGGATCGACCTTGAATGTTGAATGAGCTTACAGCTTGACGGGTATTGGAGAGGTAGTGCTCCTTCCCCTCGATGCGCTAAAAATCAAGCGCCAGGTGAACCCTGAAGCCTTCCGTGGTCGCGGTGTGATTCGTATCTTCATGGAGGAGGGAACGACACTTTACCGTGGTTGGGGCTGGACAATGGCGCGTAACGCTCCTGGGTCTTTCGCTGTACGTCCTCGCCTGCTGTCCGTTATCCTCTCTCATTTTTTGTTTTTCCCGCGTAGCTCTTTGGTGCATCAGCAGTGACGAAGGACTACGTCCTCGGCGTCTCCGACTACTCCAAGGCGACATGGGGACAGAACTTTATCGCCTCCATCGCTGGTGCCGTTGCATCCATCACCGTTGCTGCCCCCCTCGATGTCGTCAAGACTCGTATCCAGAACGCCAACTTTGAGCAGAAGGTGCCCGGATTCACCGTCGTGAAGGATCTGCTCAAGAATGAGGGCCCGACTGCGTTCTTTAAGGGCTTGACGCCCAAGGTACGTCATTCTCGCTTTCACCTACTGATGCGCCGATCCTTAGCTGACTTGTTTGTTTGTAGATTCTCGTTGTTGGACCGAAGCTGGTATTCAGCTACACGCTCGCTCAGTCGCTTATACCTCTGTTCTCCAAGTATGTTTAAGTGCCTAGGTATCCCGGACCCGTGCTACGTTAGATTTGTTGTGGCCTGGAGGAGGGAACAGATTAGGATCATATTCCTTCATCACACCATTGCTGCTTTAGAAACATACTCCCCATAATATATACATGCTTTAGAGCATCCGCTTTTTTATGGATAGAATATATAATTTCCTTATTTGTAGAAATCCCAACTCCACACCTCACTCGCTACTCATAGAACATGTACAACTGCAGAACAAAACCTCAATACAGACGGATACATGAAGTACTTGGTCGGCTATGTACAGTCAGTCCTCACTGGCCCTTGATACACTGGAATTCAATTAGTCTATGTGTTTTAGACATGTGGAGATCATCTTGGAACACAACTTCAACTAAGAACTTGTAGTGAATAGCAGGGGAGAGCAGGGGTAACCCTGGGGTAAAATATTTGCTACCCTGACTCTGGCCCTGAAATACCCTACCCCACTGGAGATATCATCATGTCACATACCCCATACCCTGTCCAATGGGGTAGGGCAGCACCAGGGTAGAAAAATCCTTACCCTGACCCTTACTGTAACAGCAGCATGAGAGTGGCACCGATACACAAGTTCTTCTTGTGTAGATAGTGACAGGAATAAACAACTGAGATTCCTATCTACTGAGACACTACAATTTATAGTCCATATTATTTATTTATAAGTAAGGAAAGAAGTAAATAAGGGTCCTTGTATGTGTGACTGTCCATTGAGTGGCATGTAGAGACATCAGGAAAACCCTACTTTGATAAATAAGCAGGATTAAGCCTAATTTGTGTAAAGGGATGTCAAGTTAACGAAAAATATGCTTAAAAGGATAAAATGGGTCATTTGGATCCAACTCATTCAAACAGTGAGATGAAAAGTTGGTGAGGCCAATGCCTGGTTAATTTTGAATCATCTTTGTAAAAGGACACATTTGTCAATAATTCAGACTTAATAGATCAGGTTTATCTATCATACATAGATGGCTGTTTCACATTACAATAGTAAGTTGAAAAAAAATCTATTTCCAAGGTACATGAACAATAGTAGCTAGATAATTTCCCAATGACAGACAATCAACCATTCTACATCATACAATAGAAGGGACTCCCAACATGCAGGAGTAGTGACACTGTAGTGGTTGCAGGAATATCAACTTGGCAACATTAGTTTTCAAGAGCAATCATGATATCATACATGGTGAGCAGAGTGCCATGTAAGGTTGCAACTGATACATTCAAGTTTGCTCCTGAGAATGTAGCTGATCATGAGTGAGGGTCCAAGTATCAAATGAGGGTGGACATACAAAGATTCATGGTACCCATGACTCCCAGAATACAGTAAAATACTCTAGGGAAGAGACAAAGAATAAGAATTAGCTGACAAAGTTGTGTAAGTAAGCAAGCCACATACCTTCCACCAAGGGAAGGTATTAAGTCTTGTACACAAACAAGCCTGTAGGCTTTGAGGTATGCCTGCCATAAGTGGTCATGTTAACTGTGGTATGTGGACATGGCAATGACTCTGGATGTGAGAATACATAAGCTCATGCCAACAGTGGCACCCACAGAATGGATGATCTTCCATGGCCAAGAGGCATCATCATCATGATCACAAGGCAGAAAAGAGTAGAAGGGACTCAAGAACCAGTGATTGTGACTTGAGAGAAAAGAGTGGTGTTGATCTTTAGTCCCTGTTGATGTTGGGTTTAAAAATGGCCACACTGTCACATGATTTCCCATGACCAATTCAACAACTTTGCCTTTATCTTTTTACAGTTGGCCTCCTACATTGGTTGACTGTACCAGGAATGTAGGCTCACTCACAACTACTATAGGAACCATCATTGTGTCCTTCTGCTCCAACCTGCAGGTGCTATTGCTTCAAAACATGTTCTCACTTTGTGGGTTGGTTGATGTCATCCTCACAACTCCCTGCTTCATGTCCCTCTACCCGCTCTATTATGGCTCATACTAAGAAGATGCTTCAGCCTTCTTCTCATTCTCATTTCTCTGAGACTGTTTCTAGTCTTACAGCACCTCCTAGACATGGAGATTCCTCTCCCCTGATTTACAGACCCTGGTAAACAAGCCTCATAACAAGATAATTGAATTGGACACTATAGAAGATCACATGGATGACAACAATCTGGGTATATGCATGATTGTGTAGGTAGTCTATAACATTTGTGAGACTATGATCCTGTGAGTGAACAACCACAGATCAGCATGAAAATGCATGAATGATCCTATACAAGCACTATCATTAAATGGCAATACTGACTTCATTTGTTATTCATTGGTCATTATTTGTGATTAATGGCTGCTAATTAACAGGAAGGTATTTAAAGTGAGCATAAATGAGCACCATGAAGCAGAATGTCATGTATTTCTGTCCAGTGATGCAACATGGATACAATTGTCAAAAATGTGCTTATTTACCCATTCAAGGTTTTCCTGATGGATCACATGCACTTGATTCACTACATACACCCTCCTGAGGTTGTATAACCTCATTACATAGTCATACTTCTATAGAAAGGTCACAACAACTCAGTCAATGTAGAATAGACTATATTATATAAGATATACCTATAGAAAGGTCACAACAACTAAGGAGTCCATCAGAATGATAAGTACATGTAAGTAGGATGACATACTCACCTCAGTCAATTAGAATAGACTGAGGTGATATGACAAATGGCTCAAATATTTATGTGAGTGTCTGTGAAACAAGTAATTTGAAATAAGGTGGGTCCATGTATCATCTATTTGAAATAAGATATGTCTGTTCTGCCATGTGCCTCAAACTTGGTCTGACATGATGGTTTGTATTTCCAACAACTTCCCATCTCACTGCTTAACCCAGGAGTAGTGTTGCCTACACTTCTGCCACTGCTGCTCCCATAATCCTCTGTTGGAATCCAAGCCAGCAGTCCTTGTGTTCAATTCCCCTTAGCTACAACCACCACAAGAATGCATTGTACATGTAATGTGACCTTTTCTAAATTCTTGCTTATTGTCTTTAACTCTCCATTATGTACTCAATATGTACAAGCTTATGACACATGCCTTTGGCATGGGGTTTGCTTGTTCACCCATGCCTCCAGCACTCTGTCTATAGCTTGTTGGAGGAGACCCCCAAACCCCCCTTGCTTATTGCAGGACTGGCTTCACTTTGTTCAGCCAGTCCCTTTGTAATTTATTACATGTTTAGTGCAGGACCAGCTTCACTTCATTCAGCTAATCCTTTGATATATTCAGTCAATCAAAGCCATGCACTTGCCTTGTTTTGTACACTCATTACTTACACATGCTTTTCATTTCATCCCTATTTTTTTACATTAAATAAATTTCTACTTCAAACACAGAATTACTAATTCAAAATCTTATCAAGTGCTGAATTTTTCATCAGTTACAATATCTCTCTTCAACTTATTAAAATACTCACATCTCCAGGCCACTTAATACTTCTTGGTACACAATATTTGCTGTTCTCCATGATGTATTTTCTGCTGACAATATCACTTTGATCTGATTTTCTGATGTGCACCGAGAAAGTGCAACATACAGTTGTCCATGTGAAATACAGGTGTCTGCAGATCCAATCCTACATTTTTCACTAATTGTCCTTGTGATTTATTAATTGTCATTGCAAATGCTAATTGAACTGGAAATTGTCTTTGTCATAAAGGAATTGGAAGATCTCCTTCTAATACATCAATGTTGATCCATGGAATGAAGACAGAAGTTTTAGCAAACTTTGTATCACCACTTATTAAGTGGCACTTTAGAACATGTCAACTTATATTTGTTACTATTATTTGTGTTCCATTGCAAAGGCCTTTAGATGGATCAAGGTTTCAAAGAAGCATAACTAGTACACCTTTTTTTAATGAGTTGAGATATTCCATAGGATAAGGAACAAATCCATTAGCATCTCCAGTTTCTGTATGCACAGAGTCTGCACTTTACATGATTTTTTCTTCTTCTGAAATTTTCTCAAGAATTTCTGAGTTGATATCATCAACATCAGAGTTTTTGCATGAAAGAATAGTCTGATCTAAATAGTATTGATCATCATGATGTTGTCCAATATTGGGGTAAGTATTTGAAATCAACCCTTCAACTGTTTTATCATCACACATCATTGACTGAGGTATTTCAATTGTTTCTCCATCTCCCAAATTTCTTCCTGCACCAATGTCTAATAGCCAAGCAGCATGAGCAGTATTTTCAGGTGATTGCTCTAATCACATATTGTGAATCAAGTAAAACACTTCAACTTGGTCCCAAAGTCTTCCTTTGATAAGAGATGCTGCAATTATTTGTTGTCTTATTCCTCTTTGAATAACTGGTAATGTTTGTCGAAAATCTCCTCCAAATACAACTGTGATTCCCCCAAATGGAACATCTTTATCAAGTACATCTCTAAGAGCATGATCAACACAATCAATAGCATTTTTATGTTGCATAGGTACTTCATCCCAAATAATAAGTTTTGTTTGGGCTAAAACATAGTATAAGTTTGTACCTCACTTAATATTTGCAATTGAAGTATCAATAGCAGGTATTGGTATCTTAAAGCATGAATGTGCAGTACAGCCACCTTCAAGCAGCAAAGCTGCAATTCCAGAGGATGCTACACATAATGCAACATTTTCATTTGATCGAACAGCAGCAGCCAAGGTATTGCAAACAAAGATTTTTCCACATCCACCTGCACTGTGAATGAATATCATTCTTCCTTGGTTGTTATCAACAGAGTCCATCACAGCATTAAAGATGTGAGATTGCTCTTCATTGAATTTAGCCTTATTTTCTTCTACTGTTCTCTTTAGTTCTTCTATGTTATAATTCAACTCTTCATGTAAGAGATAGTTGCCAGGAATATCATTCCAAACTTCACTTGGTGATGGACCTTGAGGCAATGGCATATCTGGAAAGTCTTCTAAAGTCTTTCCTGATTTTATGAGCATGTCATTGATGAGGTAAAGGCCATAATCATATATCTGTTCATCTTCAAAGACTTGGTTACTATATAGT
>JABAJS010000129.1:6661-32678 GCA_018221635.1 Tephrocybe sp. 10521TJB
CCTTTCAGATCCCACGAGCAGCAACATCCACCCCCACAGGGCCTCGCCGCCGTCAAATTCCAAGAAACAGGAGCTGACGCAGTAATGAGCGCCGAAGGCGTTCTCTACAACCCTGCCTTGTTCAATGAGCTTTCCTCCGACCCAACCAGCACCCTAAGCCCAGTTCCCCCACTCGAAACCACTGACCCTCCCTCCGCCTCTCTAGCCCTCGGATACCTCACCATAGTGCGCTCGAGACCGGACGTGTACGGAGAAGCTTTGTGTCTCTAGACCGTTCACGGCCTGCGAATACCCTGTTTACGTTCGGGACATCTCATCCCCTATCTGAACACCGAGAACTCTGGTTTGCAATGAGTCTCGCCCATCGCAAGTTCCTCCATAGAACCGAACTTGAGTGTCAATTGCTTCTTTCCACTGCGGCGCCCGTGCTTCATCACGTTCCCCACCCAAACATACCTTGACATTTCCCCAGAATCACCCTCCGTACGTAGCCGTTCGAAGCCATGTCATCACCTTTTGCCTTTCGTCGCACGTCGACGCCAACAGCCATCATCTCTTCGTTGCTCGTGAACCTTCTGGACCCTTTCCTCCTCTTCATCTCGACTCTGTCCTCTGGAGCAGTACTACAAATCACGATACGGACGTGAAGAAGTCCGAAGACACGCAGACACGACTCAAGGATGTTATCTGTAAGTGACATTTCTTTCAAGATCCTCCTTCGTCGTTCCAATATCCCTCTGTTTTTAGGATATCTACTGCGCAGGCATAACATCCGCTTCCGCGTTCTCCTCACGCGCCTCCCGCTATTGGGGGTGACGACGGCTGCTAGCCTCTGCTCGTGACGAGAGCTCAGTACTTAGTCGTTCACCTCGACCTCCTCGAAAAGTGCCATGTTCCCAATTCTGGGTCAGCTATTGGTACGAAGCTCCCTTCGTCACCTTTAATTTGTACTCAATGTTCAATGTTCAAAAGTTAAAAGTGAACAACCTTCATACGGTCTCAAACTATCTCGATTCCTCGATGGCCCTCGTGCTTGGTCGCGTTCGGTTATCGAAAGGTGGTCAATGATGTCTCCATACCTGGCAGTCGATAATGACCAGGTCCAAGTCATCCTCTCATCCCAATTACGATCTACTCTCTCGCAACTTCGCTTCTTCGCCACCAGCTTCACGTTCACGCGTCATGCCTCCAATTAGCACATTGCCAAGAGTCATTTCGATGCGCACATCTCCCGGGGCCGGCTTACATATGAAGCGCTTCATCCCAGCTGTCGAGTCGGAGTAATCGCGTAATCGAACAAGGATCTTTATTTATTTCGTTCTCATCCTAAGCGCCTCCTCCTTTGTCCCCGACATCCCCCTAACTCTTGGGATTCCCACTGGCGATGATCATGCTACTCGTCTGTGGACAACGTGTTCACTCCAATAACCCCCAAATAGCGGTGGTATTATCGCCGAGTGCCGGCCCGCTTCAGTCATCTCATTGCTCAGCCTCTGCATGATCAGGACAAAAAGTCGGGTCGTTGGACTTCTCTTCTAGCTAGAATGGCTCTAAATCCTACACGATCAATGGACCGCAACGAAGCGAGCAACAAAATCTAAATTTTCACAACACACTAAGTAAATCGCTTCATACTCGAACGCCGCTTCACCTACGAAAAGACGATGGACCTAGGACATCGTTATAAGGGAGAGAAGCAGTCTTATATGATTTGGGTCTTCATGCTTAGCAGCCTCTCTGCCTCACCTAAATGGTCTGTCGCTGAACGCATCGATCCAGTTTCCCCAGGTATCTCTATCGAGGACAATATCAATGTCCTCAGGTTCGCGAGCGAGGACGTTCGGCCTGGCAGAAAGTATGCAATAGTATGTATGTCTCGTGTAGCTGCCCATCTCTAAGTCGTTGATTTCAAGAATCCCAGGGCGGTTACATCATAGCCGCCTTGGCAGACACCATTAATTCTCACGCCTGTCCAGGTGTGGCTCGGGCAGGCAGCCATTCGGGACCGGTGCAATTTCATGGTTACAGCTTTTAAACGCTGAGTTTTCCTGAGTGACTCGGAAGGGTCATCTGCTTCGAGTTTATGGCGACAATATGCCCTTGCCAAGAAACTTTGACTGACGATTCCTTTACCTACGAAGTACCAGTTCTGAATTCGAATCAAATATGGTTATCACGGAAGACACAGGGCACAAGCGTATCCAACATCTCGTTCCTGTGTTCCGCATTTCGTGAGACTATTGATGTTCTGGCGACATCTGACTAGTGGTCGTCCTCTGTGCTGACGTACTTTCTGTTTTCTCGGTCTTCTTTGACATTTGGCAGTCTAATCAGCTTCGAATACTCACGCCGCCGGCCGCCATTCACGCGTCTGGACAACTCGGGTCCCTAGGAGCGAGCCTCCTTATAATAATCTCCCTCTTTCGTCGAACTGTCTTACAATTTTACATGATCTGATTGCCCATGTTCCTCTAGATCTACTGCCTCTTGCAACGACCTGTCATTCAAAGCTCTGTGACTTACATTAGCATGTCAACAGCAATCGATTCCGGAACGAACTTTACACCAACGCTGGGCATCTACGAGATTGGCATCTTATTTTCCATCTTCCTGTTTGGGCTAGTGACGCTCCAGACATTCAGTTACTACGAGTGAGTCATCTATCTTATCTGCAACTATCTATCCTTCATCGAGCAAATAGAAAATTCCCGAATGATACCTGGTACATAAAAACGTTTGTGAGTGCCATCCGACAATTGTAGGCGATCTGAAGTAAACGGTGACAGGTTGGTACCATATGGTAAATACGAGAAGGAACTTCCAAGATCAAGGCTGATTCCTATATGAAGGATACTGGAGCTGGCTCATGCAATACTTTCGGCCCATTCATTATACTGGGTGCGCTCAATCAATGCCCACCTTCTTGCCCATCTTCTGATGAGCCGGTTTGCAGCTTTCAGTCTCAAAATACGGACAACAGCAATTCGTTGACCAGTTCCCTGTATCGTTGATTGCTGCCATTGCGGTGTCAGGTATAAGTGGACCCGCAATCCAGGTAAGCCTTGAAGCTGGAAGTCATGCAGAACCCAAAGACCTTACAGCCTCCGCCTACAGGCATTCTTCGCCAATCGTATACGTGTACTTACCTTTCAGCGCCTTCTCTCGTGGTTTCTTTGGTTTTTGTGCCTCCTTCGTTGCATCAGCCTCATGGGAGTAGCCGTTGCGGCACATCATTCAGGTTCGATCCCACTTTTCAGAAAGCGGTGGTTATGGCTTCTGGTGACATCGCTGGCGATCTCTACGACTCTGGATGTATTGATCACAGCCTCTATGGGTTGCCATCTGTTTTGGAGACGTAGAATGACACTGCGAAGGTATGCCTTGAATCGTAACTTGATTCATACAGATATATCACATCATTGTTTAGGATGAGGAGAGTGCTTGATCGGCTCATCGTCTGGACTATTCGTGAGTGCATGGTGTAAAAGAATTGAATGCACTCATAAACTCCTGTGCACAGAGACGGGAATGCTCACAACGTGTGTGCCCTCTCTGTCATACTGTATGTCTTCTCATAGATTCTAGTTTCGCAACGATAACCATGTTGGTTACGGTGGGTATTCTTTGACCTCATTCAATGCCATTCAATGACCGTTCATATTAAGTTCATTGTGGCGAATGATTTTGCTTGGGTGGCAATGTTCTTTATCATTTCCCGATGTAAGTTTCAACTCATGAATAACCTATCTCAAGTTGAGAGAGATTATGAATAGTATTCTCTAATGCGTTATTGACATCGTACGTGGTTTGAAGCCATCAGTTTGCCATCAGGCTGGTTCTCAGTAAAACCTTTAGGCTTAATGATCGGACAACACTCCGGACTCTTGACAACAAGGTAAATACTGTGGAAGGGTTGACTGGCATGCGCTTTCCTTCTACAGTGGGGAACGTTCATGGGCAGACCCGACAAAGTATCGCTTTCGCTGCGACAAGAACCATAGACGAGTCAACTGTCGAGGCGGAGACACAGAAATCTGACGGAGGTGAATCTGAAGTGAGGGTAAAGCCTACCTACTTGTGAAAATAGTGCCCCGCACGCTTGCTCCCTATGTTGGTTGTAGTCTGATGATAGAACGCCATACGAAAATACTACTATGTAATCCGTTTTGTTTTTTGTGATGAACTCGTTTTTCTTTGGTCTCTGATCATAGGTCGTTAAGAACGCCTCTCTCACTCTGAGTATACTTAGATGGGGATATGATGGCAAGAAAACACGAAAATACGACCAAAAGGTGCGGTGAGCACATCGAGAATGCGATGGGTTGTGATTAGGCATGAATATGTCGCAGAAAGGAGGTTTGGTTCACCATGGCGGGCGGCGCTGTAGTTTGGTCATTGATGCGTGATAGCGCCGGTCAAACTTCCTTCGTTCAGATAACGATCAATCGATAATCATCTTTCCGAATACATCGGTTGTTCTGACGCGATTTCCTCACCAAGTTTGAATATCTCGAGGCTACTAGAGTAACTCTTACATCAGTGGCGTTACCTCTCTTTTCACCGTGAGCTTTCGAACTCTGAATGCAGTTATGGCTACTCCCAATTCCCTCATTCTTCTTGTCCATCGAGCCCAGTCGGGGATCCCAGATGAGCAATGCACTGACTGTTGTTTCTAGAGAATGCTCGACCGAATAAAAATTTCAACCTTGACCTTCTATCCAAAGTTCAAGTCGATCGCACCTCAGTATGCCTCATCTTATGCTCTTGGCATCGAGAATGCTGCTTTCATTTATATTCGATTCCTGCGGATGCCTATACTTCTCACCAGAACCAAAAACACCGCCTTCTAAAAGCATGTCTAAAAATTCCTCTGAAATCTTGAGCGACGCGGTATCCCCATCGGTCGAGACCTCTTTGAACGATGCTTCTCCTGAATGTGGAGTGCGGGGGTGGTTGACTTTACTCGGCGCGTATGTGGCTTATGTCTATCTTTGACGTCTTCAGTTTTACTTATAGGGGTACTTATTATAGGACGTTAGTACAATTTTCTATTCCTGGGTGTGTTTTCTTCTACGAGAAAATTTTAGTGGCTAACTTTCCTAGTTATATCTATGCCTTTGGAGTTTATCAAGGGTAGGTCTCAATTACTACCGTAATGCTGGCTGCTGATTAAAGTAACATGACAATAGTCCCATCCACTTACATTCATTATTAAGCATGAGACCATTGTACCGCCAGATTATTACATTCGCGAATACCTAACAAATTACACTCCCAGCATGATTGGGTGAGAAATCCTCAGATCTCTTCCCGTGCTTTTACCAACCCGGAACCTATAGGTGGATTGGCGGGGTGCAGGTATTCTTCATATTTGTGTGTGGAATATTCACCGGTCCAGCCTTCGACCTGGGCTACTTGTGCGCTGTCCTAATCTATCCCAGATGATCTTCACTAACAGAATTCAATAGTCATCATCTAATGATCGGTGCCTCTCTGCTCTTCTCATTCTCAAGTGAAGTGATCGCGAATTATTGGCTTTATAATTGCTTAGTATCACACAGATTTCATGCTTTCATGCTCCAGTAAATTCATGTACTATCAGGCAAGTTTCTCCTTCTGCAATATTCAAGTTGATGCGCCTGACTTTCAATGTTGTAAGGTCTTTTTAAGCCAAGGCTTAGGAAGCGGATTAGCTACGGGGATAGTTTACACACCAAGTGACTGTCTTTTATTCTCGACGTGCATTGCAAGCCCTAACACCACAGTGAAGGCTTAGCAGTTGTATCTCATTACTTCAAACGTCATTGACCTCTGGCAATGGGGATTGTATCTGCCGGTGCAGCTCTAGGTAAAATCATACCTTGAATATAGAGACACATTATCCACGAGACCTCTACAGGCGCCACACTGCATCCAATTATGCTCAACAAGCTGTTCCGCAGTTCAATTGGATTTCACAACGGAGTGCGCATTAGCACTGCCATGAACACAATCCTCCTGATTGCTGCCAACTTAATGATGAGGACAAGGCTTCCTTCCAAAAAGACGGGGTTGAAAATGCCCCTGCAGAAGTTCATGCGTAACCCTGCCTATGCCGCATGTACATTTGGGTATGTATCGTCCGACTTTTCTCATTATTGGTCATGAGCTCACATCAACTTAATGCATTAGTGGCGCCCTTTACATCTGCGGCGTATTCTTTCCCGTATTTTTCTTACAGCTATATGCCATCCAACGTGGAATTGACTCTCAGATCGCATTTAATTCTGTATGCATCCTTGACCATGGAACTTTGAAGCCGCTCATATCGGAAACTATATCAGCTTTCTATAATGAATACCTTCTCGATTTTGGGCAGGATCGTCCCTCCGTTTTGTGCATCCAAATTGGGTATATTCAACATGATCATACCGCTCTCCTTAGGTATGACCATACTTCTATATTCCATGTTTGGAATCAAGTCTTCCGGGGAATGTATTGTTTTTGCAATTGTTTTTGGGTTTTTTTCTGGCGGTGGTAAGCTTCAATTATATCTCCCTAGCTGGTGTTCAATAGTATATGGTCGGCAGTTGTATCGCTTATGGCTCCTATGCTCGGTCAGTGTAATCTTCCGATTTATTGTGGAACTGATGCTAATTATAGAATGCGCCCAGCATCCTTTTCTCAAGATATCAGCGAAATTGGTACGAGAATTGGGATCGCGTTTGTTTTCACAGGTGCTTCACGCCGTTGTTATTAACAAAAAAATTATCTCATGGCTTATCCTTTCGCAGGAATTGTAGGTCTTGTTGGTTAGCCCTTATTACTCCTCAATCTTTTCTTGTCTGAGCTGAGATTGGTAGCTACAACTATCATCGGGGCCCTCCTTTCTACTCATTTCCATTGGTGGTTAGGCTATTCCTGAGTAGCGCCGTTTAATACTAACAATTTGTGTAGGCGCCCAATTATCTTCACAGGAGTAAGATTCATGCTCTACTCTCCAGCATATCAACACTCTTACTTATTCCCGCAGACAATGACAGCTGGCAGCACAGGGCTTTTTATCGTTGCGCGAATAATTGTCATGAGACGGAAAGGAAATCAGCTTGTGTAGTAGCGGCAACAGCGGCACCGAAACGATTCGAAGTATATATCATATGAAAGGATAGAATTATAATAGGTTGATTATTCATGCGAAGATATGACGATTCTGGGAGATGAAGAACCAACGACAGCACACCTCATAGCCTCATCATCAACCAAAAATTAGAATAAGGTGTTGAGAATATGGATGCCCAGTTGTCAGTGAGACGAGAGTGGCAAATGATAGCATTCTGAACAAATCATACATAGTCAACCATATCGACAGGCTGAAGTCCGAATTGGCGTCGGGGCATAAGGTGTTGTAAGCAATCAGCGTGGATATGCCACCTTCGTGAATGGCGTGACAAAAAAACAGGTGGCGAAACTGCCCAGTATAAATGTCGATCTGCACATATTGCACAGTGCTCCCTATCGTTGATTAGATCAACCCTGTTCTGCTTGTAAAACGTCTCCAGCGGTTGAACCTGGTGTGTGGATTGGTATTGTTGATTATCGACATCGATTTGGGGATCGGGAGACCAGTTCGGGGGCGTCATAAAGACATACCCTGCGAGACGATCCGCAATGCGCGACCATACCTTTGCAGGAGTGAGCGTTTGCGGATAAAGCAACCCAGGACAACACAATGCTTTGATTCCGGCAGTGGCGTCTTTGATGGTATACCCATCTTTCCAGTACGTCTGGAAGGATTGATAAATTGATAACATTGAAAAAATAGTTAGAACGCACAGGATCCATTCCTTCGTTAAAACCAGTTCTGATGTCGAGATAATCATATTGTTGGCGATGATCGTGGTTCCTCACGACTGCGATGACCTCTTCGTCTAACTAAGAGAAGTCATAGTAAGCTATGGAATATATTCAAGAGGATAAAATGCTTTTGAGCTCACCACAGGATGATATTTATGTCCGTCAGGAAGATGAAGAGGCATGATGCGATACTCAATGTCGTAGAGGTATCTAGCCAGGGTAGCTGAACGAAAGTAAACACGTATAATGATGCGGGGGGATAACCATTTTCGGATCTTTAAGCATGGACTCTTAAATATTTGACCAGGAGTTCACCGGACCCAGCCCAAACGAGATCTATGGGGCGATCGATCTATCACACAATATCCGGGGTTCTCACAGGACGGCGGTGGCCACTGGCCACTCGGAGAGGGGCAACAAGGGGTCCTATAAAATTATTGCGCTAAGGTAAAACGTTGCCCAGCCGACGACACCTGTGATCTTGCCGTCCGCAAGGGTTCATTTTATATCGTACGTATCACGTTATCGCGCAGAAAAGTGGAGCATCGGGCGCACGATTCAGGAACGAAAATTTTTTCACCAGTCGACTAGCCACGGAATCGGGATTAAAGTATGGCAGCTGCAAAGAAAGAGACGAATCTCGCAGTTTGAGAGCGAAAATGTAAGGCATGGCTCTCTAAGGCGAGGAAGAGACCGGGGAACTCGAAAGTGATTCAAGATAAAGCGGAGACATCCCGCAAAACGGCATAATTCAAATTGGCGCACACACCCCGAATCGGGTATGATGGTAACTGACTGTTCGGTCTTCGGACCGTGAGGGGTAGATGGCTGGTTTTCTTGAAATTAGTTGCATTATAAGCGGCCATATGGGAGGTCTAATAGGGTGAGGAGAGTATTGCGAAGGATATACAGAAATTCGCAATGTCGAAGGGCGCCAGTGATTGTCGCAAGCTCGATCAATCCTGAGGATATTGCAGAGCTACTTCTAGTCCGACTTTGCCACAAATGCTCTCTAGATGCGATGAAATTTGCAATACTCATAAAGCGTGTGCGATCTGGAGATACAATTAGACGAGTGTCCATGCCGACAGGACAAGACTGATACAATCGCCGTACACGGGTTCAGCGGGTAACTGCGATTAGTAACGTCGCGTACACCCTCGATTGATAAAGGATGGAGTGACGTCAACGGTCAAATTGACCTTGTTACGGCCGCGATGAGCATCTGTGGCAAATTGATATGAACGATTGTGATCTAATGTTGACTTTGTCCGAGCCAGTCGTAGCTGGTCAATGAATCTTCCCATCTTCGAGCGTCTGATTTGACGGCGCTCGATGACAACAGTTGAGGCGCTCGTATCGAATTTTCAGTAAATGTATGTATGCTCTACGAGAACAAGCCCACTTCACTTGTCAGTCTCAGAGGTTACTCCCACTGATAAACGGTTAGGGACCAAATGTCAGGTGAATGTATCAAGCTCATTGAGGCGTGGACGGCCTTGTAAGTGGAAGGCACACCCAAATTTACATCTGGTCTTGATTTTATTGAACGATCGATAGACTATTCTAACGAGTCGTGAATGCTGATATTTAATGAATGATGTGACGCATACCAATCCTTTACATACCCTCACCCCTCATCACAAGTATCGTTAGAAGATGAGGTAACAATCGATGAGGCTTAATGAATCTAGAAATCGGACGACGTACACGAGGCGAGCCAGCATGCATCACCCAAACCGGCAAACACATATCTGACGCCAATCTTGCGGCATCATACCCGGTATTTAATTTTCCACGAGCGCGTGTAGAGCGCGGGCCCTATATAATGTACCCTTCGCTGTCATTGGAATCCGGTGAGCTTCGCGGAACGGAAACAAGGAGCTCGTCGATCACGGATCGGACTTGGATGTCGTCATTTAGAGTTGGTCTGGTATCGGGGTGGTCCCCAGTTGCGCCACGATCTTCTGTGGATGCGATAGACTGCCGTGAATTAGGCGAGGACGCGTAATTCTAACCCTGAAATCAGTAAATGCAAGTTTAAGCTCAATAGTGAGTCAAAAGCAAGGTCTCATGATGTTTTGGCTTCTTACCTCTTTTCCTTACACGCCCAACCTTCCACGTCGAACTACTTCTTCTCCATAAACAAAGACAATCATAATCTAGCAAAGACTCTATCCTTTGCAGACCTTTGTAACCAGAAGGCGCACGTACCTGAACGCCCACTGACACAGCAATCAAGGGATTTGCCGATTCCTTACAGCGCAATGCCTGCAGGCTCGCTTAATGCTCAGAGAAAGTAGCCATTTCCCCCCCACTAGCCCTCCCCAAATTACCCAGCAGCTCGCTCCAGCTGCAGCATTAATCACAAACCTCGACGCAGGATTTACCCCATGACGCCTGCGAACCATCAGCGTCAAGGGGTATCCCCAAACGGCCGAGGAATGCCAGGGTCTCAGGCTAGCCGAGTCGGCGTGCTAAACAGTGAGGACATTACTCGTCTCCCTGAACACCGATCAAAATTATATTGACGATATGGAATACAGGTGGTACTACCACTGGGAATAGGGTGAACTTTTCGGAATATGCGCAGGTGGGGAGTGCGCAGGATATGAGGGGCGGAATTGGCAGTCAAGGTAATAGTCCTCAATCGCCCAATATCCCAACATCCAAGCCACCAACGGACTCTAAACTCACCATGACCATACTCTAGACCACCGACTAGGGCACCGTCAAAGGATTAGTGCACCCGCTGTCCTTGAACACCCTATCCTCGATACTAGTCCTCAACCACCAACAAGGACGACTGCCTCCTCGTACGAACACGTTGGCGACAGCAGACGTCATTCAGAGCCCAACGATGTGAGGTACGCATCGTATGGCCTCTCTGACGAAGCTGGGAGCACTATAACCCGCGAGGCCGTCAATAACGATGGAGACGAACATCATACATGGCGCGGAAACCGACATCCAGAGGATCCCTACAACGTCAACACAACAAACACTCATTTATCAGCATCCCAGAGGACTCAGGCCCCTCTGGGCACGAACGACATGCGTGGCGCAATGCATGATGAACAAGAACGCACCATGAACTGGAGCGACAACGAATATGATATCTTGCTTCCCCCAGGAAACCAAAGCGTCAGGCCACACAGTGCAGCTCGCAGACCTGCGGGGGGACAACTGATGAGCCTCGACTACAATAGAAACAGAAACAGCGCACATGGTGCTGTGCACGGAGGCCCGGGCCGTACTAACACTGCCTATGACTCGACGATAGAAGGGCGTAACACAGGCTATGGTGCTGACAACCAGAATACCGACGCCCTTGAGACGCATGCCCAACATGTGGATGGAGGCGGAGAAAGAGAATTCATGGCGGCGGCGGGTGGGGGGTATCAACGTGTCGAGCCGCTGAACTTTGAAGTTATCACGCCCACGGAAGTTCCATCCACGAATGGCGGAAATCATGAATACGACACAACGGTGTATGGATACAGCGATCGCGCTAGACAACATGTCCTGGCCAACCCAGGCGTTGCTAACTCCGGCACGACCACCGATACGTCGCTCACTAGCCACAATACCGCCGGCCGCCATACCACAGCGAACGAGTATCAAACGAACACTGGTCATGGACGTGGCGGCGGCGACATCATCCAACCAGTCCAACGTCACGTAACCTTCGCCGACACAACCTTGGAAGCTGAATCAAGGGAAATGGGTGAACGACTTGAGGATACCACGGTGAGTTTGCCCGACGGTTCATCCTCGACCTCAATGCTTAATTGTCCACAACAACACCCAGACGTCTCAAGCCTTCAACCACATGATGCCCCGCATTAGCGACAGCCCTAACTTCGACTTCAGCACACCCAACAGAATCATCCCTAACGTTGGCGACATGCTTGAGATGCTCAACGCACTCGACGGGACCGCGCCACATAGATACCCTCAAACCGAGGAAGAGTTCGCATCATTGGGAACTGGTGCAGCGACGGTACCAGGGTTGAGGCGCCTCACTCTGCTAATCGACGAGGGAGGAGCCCAACGAGTTTCCCGAGTCATCTCGGTGGGAGATCAGCATACACAGGTGTCTGTCGCTCAAGTGATAGGGGAGTTGATGGGCGAGCAACCGGCAAGCATGGAAGAGCGGAACAACAGGTTCATACGCGTCCGACACTGGTTGAACGACGGTGGGACGTGGAGCGCATTGAGAATGTGATGGAATGGAGACGAAGGAAAGAGAAATGAATCTTCGAGTGGGTCTTTTGTGACCGGATACGCAGGCAGCGGTGCTGATTCGAAAACAAAGATGTTATCGTTTTCCAAACCTACACCTACTACGATATCAGCATTGTACATTGTATAGCTGTCGGACATACCAATTATATAGAAAAGTGACTGCACAAATTCGCTAAGACATGGCGTATGCCATTAAGCAGAAATGTATCCTAGGGTGGGCAAGTCAAAATCTGCGCGAAAGAATGAGTAGAACACTTACAACGAGAGAAAACACGATGAGGTTGAACAGGAAGATTTTTTACAAAAGAGAAGACGTTTGGACACTTTCCACTATAAGATTCGGCGATCTCTGTCATGCGGCGCAACGATGCGCCTGTGCCTTATTACTAAGTGTACCGCGGAATGATATCTGGAGTTATTTCCGAATTTCACACAAATCACACCATTGTAAACTTTTCGTGCTTTCTGCTCCTACTCTTTTCTGTGGGCTTCCAGAAAATATCGGGCTGGGGTAACTGGCACTTTCAACGGTTCTCTCCCATTTTCTCTACTCGTTTTCCCGTCATCTCTCAGTGCGGCTTGTAATCTGAATTTCATCTCGGATCTTTCCAGCTCTTCACATGGTCACATCTGATGGATCTAGGTACACAAGCGCCCACACAACCCGCCATCAACTCCATTCAACAACTACTCTTTGTAAACGCTGTGGCGGAAGAACAAGTGGAACTCCAAATCGAGCGTTGCTTCTTCTCAGTACTCAATCGGAGAAGTCGTTGGCTTTCAATCCGCGTTATCGATGACCATAGCTCAAATCGGAGTTCTACCGTTATAGCATCCTCGTGTGTGGCTTGAATGGGCTCAACTTCGGACCTGCTATGGATCCACCTGTGGCAGTCACGTAGGCCCTTCATATTGGCAGTCAGTGGCGGTCACAACCCCAATTGGTCTACTGTGGGCGTCCTTGTGGGCGTTCCTGCTTTTATCAGTTTCGAGTCTACGTTCTTGTAGGGTGTTTTTCCGTACTTATTCCGTTCGTTCTCACACGTCCTCATAATACAGTACCCACGCTACCTAGAATGGGCAAGTCTAGACGCCTCACGTCAGGCGGCGTGTCCAGATGACTTCGCCTTGCCCTCATGCGTGGAGAGTATTCGCCGAACAGCACCCCCTCTCCTCTGCTGGCCGTGACGCCTTTCAGCGTGTTCTTGGGGACATCCGTGGAACGAGGAATCCGTGGTGTCAAAACGACGTACAAAATGCGCTTTTTACACTCTCGAACCCACAGCGATTCGCAACAGATTTCAACCTGCATAAGCGGTATAATCGAAGTGGGACGCGCGTCCCAAATCAAACTCACGCGTCCCAGATGGAATATGGCATACCTCCTAAGTAATAACTCACGTTTTGACGGCACCTAATGCAGTTAATGACCCTCCCGTCGTGTCCCTCCGCTTCATCTTTACTACCTCACCAATGATGTCTCCAGGCAAACCCTCTATAGCTAGTGATATCACCATAATCACAACCCTCCAACCCTCTCGATCAGCTCCCCTGCAAGTTTGCTTTACTCCATCCAAGTTTGCTTTATTGCGCGAACTACACGTGTCCCGTTTGGTCTCTCCTCTATCACGATAGGGTGGATCCTAGACGCCTTCCGGTTGCTCGCTAGAAACAGCTTCCAACTACACCTACGCAGCGGAGGCATGACTGCCGAAAGCTTCTTGGTTGCTTATAGTCTGCGTGTGTAGCAGCGGAGAAACCATGCTAATTGCGCGCTGGTAGTTCCGACAGAATCGTCGTTGAAATTCTCGAAGTCAAACGAGAGCTGAAGGTCGCGGAGGATTACGTTTTGTGACAAAGAACATGAGAACTTTCTTAATACTGGTCGCGCGAGAAACGAGACATTATAGATGTAAGTATACAAGGCGGAATTTTGGAACGTGTTTGTGCAAGTAGAGCCGTATCTAGGTTCGAGGTGGCTTTTGGCGACTTCTTGGATTCAAAGATAAGTAGTTGTGCACTGTATATGTAAGCAATCCTGGTCCCCGAGGCGATGAAGGACTATCAAGAGTATGTGTGTTTGAAAACACGGCGAAGAGATTAAGCAGGTCACTTGAAGATCACAATGTGACAGCCTACCGGCGTGACTTACACAGTTAGAGGCCTCGTTCCGACGAACAGGCAGTTATAAACAGGGCAAAGGGGACCGAGTGTAGGTCAAAGATAAGATGAATCTGGATCAGATGAGATGGCTGGAAGGGACTCATCAAATGTTCAAGCTTTCAAGAACAACTGTACTCAGAAAATAACGCTGCACATATGATGCTGAGAGTCAAATTCGATGCTGACAAACACACAAAAAACAGCCTGAGTTGCACGGGAGGGTCCCGGGTTTTATCCCTCTGTTATAACGGATTGTCCAACACACTCGCCATTGACACAGATGCTGGTGGACTCAAATGCCATTGTAATAAGCAAAAGCATGGACTGACCAGTCCTTGAGATCACGAGATCGATACGGTATAATTCTTCTCAATTACAGTTGAGTGAAATGGGCGGCGCATGTCCTGTAAAATCAATTGATGTAAGATACTGACAAGGGTTCATGGTTCCAAGAAAAATTCTCACTTATCATGAATATTTTCCCATGTAAATAAAGAGCTTACCCACATCTACTAGATCATTCAATGAACCCCTGAATATATCTGCGCACCTCGCGCTGCCGAATGGAGGATAAAACTGGACACGAAGTATGTAGTGTCTCCCAGTGTCCATGATTCTATTGAGGCGGCGAATATTCGTCCGAAGGGGCGAAAAATCAAAAGTCTCCCATGCCCGTAGATAGATAGCTTCCGTATCCACTGTTATATCAATGCAAATGGGGGTGGACGTAGGAATAGTGTCCAGAATGTCCACGAGCCAAACGACTTCTTTCGGTCTCAAGCTAGATATGAATTTGATGTAAAGATTATTCACGTTCACATTCTTTACCAACGAGATTGGGAATGGAGTTTCTGCAAGATCAAGAGGATATGAGAGTTGAAATCCTCGTTAGGAGAGATCAAGTCAACGCACCATTAGCATCAAATCTCAGATGATAGAACGTAAGCTCCAAAACATTTAAGAATGGACCGGTGGAGGAGATGAGAGTGGCTATAGCCGGAATGAGCTTTGCGCTCCATGATGTCAGGCGCAGAGTATGCATCCGGTCGAAGTATAGAAATGATAGTGGGCGCGTGAATGGAGCAATAAAATCCTGAAGAGTCAGTTCTAAAGACTGTACGCGAGGAAAAGGGTCCTCCGTGAGGCAGGTATGGTCGAAGGATGCCCCGTTGGTTTGCGAATAGCCGACTATATCAATTCTCAGGCTCTCCAGGTCCGGAAAACTGGAGGTCAGCGATACGAGCTGAGTAAGACTTCCCAATATGACGTCCTTCCAGCAGAGTTCCGTTACTGATAGCATCGAGAGGATGAGGTGCCGATTCTGTGAATGAATGTACTCCCAGGTGATTTGAACGAGCGATAAATCTTCCACGTTTACGAAAGAAGGCAGGGTTGCTTGTAAAAGGTCGTTGAAAGTATCGTATTCCTCCAAAGATCCCTCTGCATTTTTGCAATCATCGTCTATACCAAGTGAACGGTTAGGTCCACGGATGCCAATTGACCGAATATAGAGAGCTAGTTTAGATGAAGGTGAGTTGATAGCCTCAAAGATCTTTTTAAATTCTTCAGAAGGCTCTTTGAGATAGCTTTCGATGGAGAAGTGAAATTCCTTGAAAAGCCAATGCCGGGAACGAACCATCCAAGAGGATGAGACCATACTGCATTGCGATAAGGCCTCGGGGTCCCCGTGAAGCTGGTCTATGATGAGATCGACGACTTCAGATGGGCACCAACTTGGATACATAGTCAGTCCTTCAGACGATGAGATAGGGTCTATTCAACGACCAATGGTGGTACTCACTGATACGATGTGATCGTGAGGAAGGCTGACCGGCTTTGGCCGTGCAGTGTGTACGAATTCTTACCGCGATCAGCCGCGATCATTTTCTGATTTGATATGCTACAGTTCGACTTCGTGAAGGCTTTTGGTCTCCAATCCTTCAATGCAATAAGTTTTAGTTGAGTCGAAGTTTGCCTTTTTGTATAACATGATTACGCGTCGAGTCTGTATGATTCTCCTAGTAGGTTACCTACCTTTTAATCTTCTCAAGAATCCTCTTGCGGCGCCGCAAATCAACTGAAACTTCTATCCATCATGATGAGCCGCTTTGTGGACCCAATAGTAGAAAGGCGATATCATTGAAACAGCTCAGTTTTCCTCTTTCCTTGTTTTGTAATGGTACGTCTGGCAGCTGGCCGGCTTAGGCTGTGCAGCGTGTACGAATTCTTACCGCGATCAGCCGCGGTCATTTTCTGATTTGATATGCTACAGTTCGACTTCATGAAGGCTTTTGGTCTCCAATCCTTCAATGCAATAAGTTTTAGTTGAGTCGAAGTTTGCCTTTTTGTATAACATGATTACGCGTCGAGTCCGTATGATACTCCTGGTAGGCTACCTACCTTTCAAGAATCCTCTTGGGGCGCCGCAAATCAACTGAAACTTTTATCCATCATGATGAGCCGCTTTGTGGGCCCAACAGTAGAAAGAGAGATCATTAAAACAGCTCAGCTTTCCTCTTTCCTTGTTTTGGAATGGTACGTCTGGCAATATGCACCCACTTGAACCACATCTCAGAAAGATTAAGTAGATCCATCTGTCGTTTCTAATTTGAAATATGTTTACGTAGTACCACAAGCAGGCGAGGAAGTTTTATAACAGGGACAATCAAGCCTTGGTTGTCCTTAAAAGCAGTGCCTTTCCCTATGTACAGCCTTAACAGCTGGCCTGTTACTCATCGATTAAACACCGCAGCGACGCCAACGCATCCCCAACTCCTCTGATACAATATGTTATATATCTATCTCATTATTCTGATGCTAGTAGCCGATCTACATTTGATATTGGGTGCACCTGTCTCAACGGTCGACGTTGCACGCACATCGCTTCAACCTGGAATGGTCATCTGGGCTCCGAATGTCGACTTCCGAGGGAATTGATGTAAGTTACATACACTTGTCGATTTGATAATGCTGACTCATCGGGATAGGGATAGAAGACGAGACAGCATTCAAAGCTTTTCCCAGTAAAAAACGCAAGGATATAACGAAGAGCAAACATTTTTCGATCATCCTCACAGTAGACAGACCATACACACGACGCTTCATCACGTCAACATATATAACAAACGGCCAGCCTCTCGGAGATGCTCCAGCATCATCCCTGGACCTCATTCCGAACATTCAATCACTTGTAACCAAAGGAACCATTTTGTTAAACCCTGTATGTGATGTATCAGGGAGAGGTCCATTCCAAAAGTAGAGTGATATAACAAGCGAGGATCTGCAAAAGCTGCTGAAGAGAATTGGTGCGTATTTAAGAGCCTAGTATATCCGGCACCCCACAGACTCACACTCGAATCAGATGAAGAGAAAGCGAAAGCGAAAGCGAGCAAATCAGGAGCGTCAGCGACGCTGACTGCTGCATGTGGTACTACATCAACTGCGGGGGCGAGCAGTGTGGTGCGGCGAGGCTGCCAGTCCGCCAATTCCAACCACCATCCCGTTCCAGCGAAATCCAAGTTTCCAAAGAAGAAGGCGTTGTAGATAATCCGCCTTCGAGGAATAAATTGTCGTCGCTCATCTTGTAGCTTAATCAGTCAATTCTCATCCACTGGGAATGCGTAAAGACAAGTCACGAAAGTCCAGGAGATCTGGTTGAGACGTGTGTAAACCTAGTTGTGTCAGTCGTATCGATATCGTTCCAGGGGCGAGGATGTGACCATTGACAAATCGGAGGAGTGTCCAAGTCAAGTGCTATGCGCAACTGGGATAGTTCGTTCAAAAAATCCAAACAAGAGGTCAATAAGATTGAGAGTAGAATTGATCGTGGCTATGTCATGATTCCGCGTAGTGATATTACAGCCTATATATACTCATGAACACTTGTAACACCCAGTCGGAATGCAGCCACCAAATCACCAATCAATCTTTCAGCGGAACTGTAGACCGTACAAAACAGAGCGCGGGATAGGTGATATGCCTTAGTATCTTTGAATGTGGCCAGTGGCCGCGAGTTACAACGTCCGGGGTAAAGTAAACGTTGCTTCAAGGTCCCCAACCTTTTCTGTATGTCGTAGTACGGTATATATAGAGTTAGAGGGTCAGTAAACAACACTACTGCCTTATTTCACTGTTTAGTGGGATCTTGGAATACTTCGAGGCAACTAAGACCTTTAGAATCGTGAGTGAAGAGCAGGATGAACATTTGAGCGTTTAACTTCTCCTCTGGCCTCGACGATGGTTTCAAACCACTCCCATTCCAGACTGAGAGTAAAGTTATCAGTAGAGATCAGTTTGATGATTTCATTTGGAAAGAGACGACTCACATGAGGTATGGGATGTAGATCTCCTAAATCGGACAGGGGTGCTAATCTGTGCAGCCAATCTGGCGCCTAAGTATATCATGCTTTACTTCACATGAGCACATGTGGAGTGAGTGCCTAAAAGTATGCCATAACCGCGACCGGCATTCAAATTGAAAGGGGTCCGCTGGGGTTCGGATATTCCGGGTGGAAGTCTGCGGAAGCAAAATTCGATCACGATTCACGATCGGTTGGAGTCAATCGTCGCAGATCGGAACTGAGGTTCTTACGCGGTTTCAGTCATAATCTGCGAGGCACATCACAGAAATCTAGACTCCGACGGCAGCCTGCCGATTTTCTTACAGGAAATCCGCGTTGTGCTTTCCTAAGCAGTGCTAGTAATTAGCACCTAGCCACAGCACCGACGGACCACCCGCAGCGACAGAGTATCGAGAAAGAACTTTTCTCAACTTCGACTCCACTGTGTAACGATCCACAATGAGCGACACCAATCACGGCAGCGCCAAACGCTTAGATAGCCGAATGATGCGCCCCGTCGGCGGGTCCTCGTCCAGGGAGCAGAACAGTGAGTTCACTAAAGCGCAGAGGAAGTATTTATTGACGCTATCTACTACAGGTGGTTCTACAACAAGGACAAGCGCACTTTTGAATGAAAACAGAGAAGAAAGATGTCAGCAAGACAACCAAAGCGGCCTTGCCACCCAAGGTCAGTCAGACTCCATGCCCACATCTCCTCGTCCAGTCCCCCACCTGACTCCAAACTCATAACATGGACGCAACAGGATATGATCAGCCCACTGGCCAAGGAACCGCCCCTCCAACTGCCCCAGAGCTCACCGTACACAACATGGCTAGGCAGTCCCCAACAACGACCACTACATCCTCCACCGACAGCGGTGACGGCGCTAGACGTCCGTCGGGTCCTCGAAGGGTCAGATTCGCATCGTTCAGCCTTGCTACCACGGACGCAGAGTCAATTGCCCCCAACGTTGTCGGTCTTGGTGGCGGAGGCGACCAGGATAATCATGGCTCGAGCCACGGCAGCAATTATGGCACGAGCCCCACCATGCAATCTTCCAGACCTCAGACGGCCCAACGACCCGAGCGCACGCGCGACGATGTGCTCTCCATAGACGATAGCATCAGACACACCACCAACATTGACGTCCCAGTCATCGATGACTTGGATCTTGACATCCTGCGCCCTCCACGACACGATGACGGGTCCACTAGAGGTGAGCTCGTGTCCACGGCTAGAGGAATTATTAGCCTGAACGCTGCTTCTATAGGTGTCAGTAACAGAGGCCATAGTGAGCATGGAGGTTTAGACCGCACGGCCCACGGCCGTCAGCAGTTTGCAGGTTATAACACCCTGAATGTTGTCAACGATGACCGTAATACACGCGTCCTCCAGACGAACACCACACCCACAATATACTCGCCGGCCGCAACCAATGACCGTAATGGTCATGGCGGCCAATACAACGTACCCCCTGCTTCTATCATGTCTATGAACGAACGTCAGTACAACTCGCCTGGAACTCATAGTGCAGCAGAAAGGAGGACTGCAGTGAACACCTATGACTATCGTACTCATCAAACTCCAACCGACTCAATCCTTGCACGATCCAGCATGAGGACGCAGCCCGAAACACTCGATAGCATAACACATCGTAACACACAGGTCAACACCAACAGCGACGCTACGATCGCCGAGGGCGGAAGCGGATACATGGAGGAAAGGAGACATGTTGCTCTTAACAACGTTGGTGAACACACCATCATCCAACCATTCCATCCATCCAACCCTCATGCATCGTTGGACGTAACCGGCGAGAACAGGGAAAGCCCCGAGCGGAACAATAATGAGAACAACGACGGACAAAGCATGGTCACGAACCTCTTCTATCAGCCTCAACCTTTGAACGCAGACGATATGATTCAGCGACTCGCCCGTCTGAGCGTCTCATTGAGCTATATTTCGAACACCAATGTCTTCAACCCTGGCAGGCCGAACCCCGACGTCCTCCAACCCAACACGAACGGCATCACCGCAAACGTCGTCAGAATGCTCGATGCACTCCGCGGACTGGGTCTGAGGCTGGCCGGGAGCACACAGAGGAGCGCCGACGTTTGGAATGAGGCCACTCGGCATCCAGCGACAGTCCCTCCCCTTCATCTTCTCCGTCTCCTAGTTTCCAGCAGAGGACGATGGGTATCATTGACCATCAGACCTGAGCAGGGCAGTACAACGGTGACGGTCGGCCACCTCATCCGCACATTAATAGCGAGAGAACCGGCGGCCACCCCAGAATCGAAGAGGAAAGCACTGGAACGCTTTGAAGTGTTGTTCAACGAAAGTACGATGTGGAGCCTGATGAGCCTGGAGTGAATATGATCCGAGGTCCTCGAAGTGAGGGAAGAGTAGTAACGAGGTAAGTTCGCCGTTATTAGGGTATTCAACCTTGCTGATTGTGCGTTGAGCAGGTCTGAATCTAGCAGCTTGATTTATTCCATTATCTGTACGATAGAAAGGAGAGGTTAGTATATAGTACTGTGTATATTTTGAAAAACATGCAATTTGATAGCAATGCGATTGTAAATTACACGAGGCATGCTCGTATACCTATGCCAAGTGGTTCTAAAATTCAATACGGGGCGTAAGTACATTATTGAGAAAAGTAGGCCTTATAAAACACTTACAACGTCGTCCCATCAAAGGAAACGTGGTTTTATGAGCCCGGAACAGTTTACAGAGAGGGAAAAAGCGATCACACCCTTTCTTTTGAACAAACCGTAGTGATGGTTATCTCCGGCAACTTACCTACAGCCATCAATTGTGCCTATTACTAACTGTACCGCGGAACGACATCAGCACCTTTTTGGAAGTCATATATTAAGCTGTTTCTCTTATAATAATTCACCATCTTCCTCTATACAAAATCGGGCATGTTAAGTGAAAAGGTACCACTATTTACTTACTTTTTGTATTGTAATTTTCCTGTCTTTTGCGTTCAGAGTGTGTGATCTAACTTTCGCGCGCTGATGCTTCTCAAATGTTCCATCAACTTCGATTAACTGATGGACAGCCGTGACATTTAATGACAAACCACGCAACTGGCTCCTACTCATTGTCAACTTATTTCCGAAAATCGACAATTCGTTTGGTCCGTTATCGTATCGTATTGTGCTGGTAAGACGCTGTCTATGAAGGAACCAAACTGATGCCTCAAGTGCTTGACTTTGTCGTGGAAATTTCTCGGGGAGCGACGTTATCGATGAACATGAAACCGAATTTGGGTATGTCCCGAGCACCTCGTGCTGTCAGGGTACCACCACCCACCCATCGCGCCGTTGGATGTTGCAACCTGCTTTGGAAAATTCCCCGTCAGTCTCGTCGTAAGTTGTTGTGTATACCTTGGCCCCGGTTTTCAAGTCTCCCCCGAGTACTCGTCGCATAAATTATGTCTCCACTGGGCTCTCATATGCACCGAACTCGCCTCTCTCACACCTCCGTTTCCACAGCACAGATGAGGCTACCCTACTTCTTCGACTTTCCTACGTCTGCCAAGAAACTCGCCCGTCACAAAGTCTGTGTATTTCAATGTTATGTCCATCGTTATCCTCTACATAGACGACGCTCTACTATCATCTGCAAATTTGAACTCGAATCTCCTGTTCCTTGAGCATGTAGGCTCATCAAAGTAGTCGCACTGCAGGCTCCCACTCGCATGCCAACTTAACTATGGGTGGCAGCTTCGAAATGCGAACGCCGTAACATACTGTGGACGCACGTTTATGAGGCCGTTGTATCACTATCCTCTTTACCTTGCGCCTCGTCTGCGGTCACGATCATCATTATCTGCCACACGGGCCTAACGATCGATCATCTGCACGGTAGTACACCTGGCGATCAATGTACTCTGACTCGCACTGTACATGGCTTATATACGAACGAGATTTACTGCGGATATCATGCGCAGTACCGTCCATACAACGTTCTTCTCCGTTTTTCTGTCATTCTATTTTGATTGGAAGTTAGAGACGGTGATACGTTCCGTTCCTACAGCGTTATATCTTGACTTGCGTTATTTTCTTGTACGTCAAGACATGCCCTGGCTCTGGCTCTAGATTTCTACGGCAGTATTCGCAGATTCCCCTGAACCATCGCCTCAAGCCCAGAACTGTCGCTCTCCATGAAATTCGTCGCTATCAAAAGTCGACTGAGGTCCTCATACGCAAGCCTTCCCTTCCAAAGTCTCGTCAAATTCACCTCATAGAGGAGATGACTCTGCTTCCACCGACTTGATTGTTGAGCTCAAGTTTGAACACAGTGCTTTTTCTGTGATGGACCGAAGCGTCGAAGTGTATAGAACTTTATTATTTTCACCATAATTTATCTCCTCATCAGGCCCATCACACCGTGTCACTCCGCGTATCCAAAGGCGCGGAGAATAGATGGGCAAGGTGAGGAGATAATTCATGCAACGCTACTCGGTTATTTTGTAGTTTGACATTTGGGTATGAAGGATTTCTTGCGCTTGCGTTGTCCAGCACAATGGACAGGGATAAATATTTCCCCTACCAGATTGGACAGCATGTGATACTGTCACTATCGTCGCATTGACTGCAACGGCGTTTCGCTGCAAAAATGTGGCAGGATATCTGGACCTACCGTGGGTGGGTTTCATAGCTCGACAAAGTGATAATACAGCTAAACTATCAACACTTTCTAGCGCTTCAGGATAAAGTTCATACGTCGTTCACAAATTCTAATGAAACGGAGCGTTCGTAGAGTCAACAGAGATGACGAGCCCAGCCTCAAGACGTGACGCCGAGGATGAAGCCAACCAGAAGAAAATTATAAGTCTCAAGTTCAGGTTCAGCAAAGGGGATTGACGTGATATAGATTGAGCGCCTTAGAACTAAAGACTGAAATTCAAGAGGTAGCAAGAAGCATTCGTTTCAGGGTGTATTGCAGAGCAGAGCTCAGGCGACAGATAGCCTTAGTAACTAGTAACAGTAAGCTGAGCCCTCTAGGAGCGCAAAACAGGTAGCGCAGATTGCAGACACCAGGAGGCATAGGACAAGCTTAGTATAGCGAAGTTTCCGCTTGGGGTTCGAGTTTCAACAGCAGAATCAGAATGACATTCCATCAGATTATCTCCATTAGCCATAATGCACAGCGACGCCACTTGGCGTCTACCAATAGGCGCCGACCTTGAGGAGAATGAAAGTCCCAGGAGCAGGTAAGCGAGCGATTTCTAAAGATCTTGAAAGACGGTCTAAAGCCGTAGGTTCAAGATGTCGAACAAATAGGGCAGGTCTCGGGCGAGATCGTGATTCAACGTCGACATGTGACTTTGCCACGTTCCAGAGAGTTCGAGAATAAACGTTGTCTGAGACCGTAAAGCTGCAGAAGAGTAATGCATGAATATAGCCCCAACGAGTATCGTGCGACGGCCGATGACGAGAGCATGCCTAGGTAGCTACGGTTAAAATTTAGAACATCGAGGGCGATTCTCGATTCATGATCATTATTGAGGTGAAAGGAGGTTGCCGAGAGTTTTGTTGGCGCCCGAGATCTTAAGTTACCGAGGACGGCAGGGACCCAACAACGCGAGGGCGCGGTCATTAGCCACGGGGAAACTGTATCAAGGTGAGAAGAGGGTTGAACGATGTATAGCAGCCCACATGGATGCTTCGAAGTAGAAGAATTGCCAACCCACCATGGTACGAAGAGCACCTCTTTCTGAGACTCTTCTCAAACACTGTCTCGGGTGTCGTGTGGACGTCGATGAGTATTGGCAGCGGCAAAGTCGTCCTTACTGGGGTGGAACGTAGATGGGATTTTTTTAGGTGAGGTGGGATGGTGGGGGAAGGGAAGAAAGCGATGTTGAGAGTTTAGCTGTGTTGGGCGTTTCCAGGAGCTTTGTTTGTTTATCACTTATAATCGTCGATCGAAATTGTGGCCAAACCAGATTGTTCTCCAGTCACATTTCTCTTTGTGGATGCCACTTAAATATGGCCGACCTACAATAGGCGGTGGAAAAGTCGATTCTCGGAGATTTTTTTTTTTTGTGAGATGCATATGAAGATGTTCGCTATATGATTTCCTCAAATCAAGCGTTCCGATTCTCCGACGCGTTGAACTTCTGACTCACTCTAGATGACTAGATGAAATAAAATTTTCCGTTGTTCCACACTCTTGTATCTGATAATATTACAAGCCGAGTTACAAGGCATGTTGTTCACATTTCCTTTCCTTGTAGCAAACGTCCCTTGGTTTCCTTGTCCTCTTCAAAAATTTAGTCCACCACCGGCAAATGGGTATATACATAAACGCACAGTACTAGTCGTGATCAATGCTCTACACGGTCCCTGTCGTTGCACCCCTCCCGGTGTACACACACTTTGGCATTTTGCACCTTCCTCCGATCATTCGCCGGGGGACGTCTCCTGTCAGTAGACTGTTTATAGAGCCTCCCAAGGGGGTAATGTTTTGATTACATATTCGGCACATGTACAATGGAGGTGAAGGTATTCTCAAAGGAAGCGTCTACTTACAACAAATGGCTTCTATATCCGAACACGCATTGAACAACAGGCTGACATGTTTGCTTCCCCATTTCAAATTCACTGTGTTTCCCAATATTCATATTAGGATAAGGAAGATAACCAAGAAACGACGCCGTCTAAGGAAGCTCTAGTTCGCTGCTTGCCGAATTCCGAGCAACCCCGTTCCTGCCGGTGGTTCAATCATTGAGAACTATTCTAGAAACGTGTCGGACTTCTGGCCTGGCAATACAGTTCATTCCTGTCGACTCGTTTGTTCGAACACTCGAATATCAGAGAATCGATCCTTCGAGGCCGAAGGACACACGCAGAAGTTGACATTCACGGACCCTTGTCAACACACGATTTGTTGATCATCATAGAATAAATAGTCCGAGGCCGAAGGACACACATGCAGAACTTGACATTTCAGGGCCTCTTGCTCTGTAACTTCCTGTGTTGCCTAAATTCTGCTCTCTGAGAATCGGCTGATTGCTTCAGTTTGATACAATCTAAAGATTCTTGATTTTCTTCTGTCAAGTGTACGGTCTTTTACCTTCAAGTTGGCTGTATGGTTCCTCTGACAAAGATCTCTCAGGTGGCCTTCAACTCGCATCACAACTATTTGATTTCACCCGTTTTGTTTTTGGTGGCTTCTACCATCGTCACCCAGCTCCAAAGTGTAGGAGATGTGCTGATTAGAACACGGGAAATCGCAGTAGAATCTAGTTAGAGATAGGGTTACCGATTTGGTAATCCGGAAAGATGTCACCGACGCCGCAACGGGACGTTCATGCCCGTAGTACTTGATCTCACGTAGCTCTACATAGTTTCATAGTCTAGTAGTATAAATATTATAGTAAAGTGGGCAATCTCCTCATGAGATTGTAACCCAA